>CM076686.1:31719393-31991893 GCA_038501925.1 Xenopus petersii
TTACATAGTTTCTGCATTATTCGCCTTCGTCTGCTGTTTCCATCTTAAAGCAAATGCTCTGTAAGGCTACAAATGTAGAATTATTGCTACTTTTCATTATTATTATCTTCCTACTCAGGCCCTCTCCTATTCCAGTCTCTTATTCAAATCAATGCATGGTTGCTGGGGTAATTTGGACCCTACCAACCAGATATCTGAAATTACAAACTGGAGAGCTGCTGAATATAAATCTTAATTCATAATAAAAGGAAATCCTATAGCAAATTGTCTCAGAAAATCACTCTATACATCGTACTAAAAGCTAATTTAAAGGTGAACAACCCCTTTCATTAAAATAAATCTATGTTTGCTAGTAAGAATGGGCTACTATCTGCTGCCCGAAAGACTATGGAGTGAGATGCAGCTGCTGGGATTCTACAAAGGACTGTGAGTGCATCTTGCATTTACTTGTATTGGATTAATTTGCCCAAGTGTGGTTGTGGTTCCTTTGAGAAGAACAGCTTCTTAATCAGCAAGACTGTTGCTCATTTTCTTTAATGAGAACTCTGATAAATTAACTTTAATCTCTTGCTAAACTGCTGTGTTCAATAAATACACATGCAAAGTTCAGTTGGACACCCTGTGTTCAGGCTTCTTATTTGAGTGAAAGAACTGCTGCTGGTATCCAAAGAGTGATTCTCCCACAATCTCCATGTCTCTCTAATATATATATATATATACATCTTTGGGGCCCATTTGTCTTATTAATAGATTATATAGACTGCATCTTGCCTTTAAACATGTGACTGTCTGCTACTACACTAGAACTTCTTACACATCTTAAAAAAAAAAAAAAAAGTTGATTGTATAAAACAGGAGATACAGGGCATACGTTTCTCAAAGAATACTGGTACATTAAATGAAATGTTCTTTATCAATTGTACTTCCTATACTTTTAATATGAGCAAATATCTGTATGTCAGATTCACTATAAAGATATTGTGATTTTATTAAAGTAACAGTTCTGTGTAAAAAAAAACTGGCTAAATAGATTGGCTGTGCAAAATAAAAAAATGTTTCTAATATAGTTAGCCAAAATGTAATCTATAAAGGCTGGAGAGAGCAGATGTCTAATAAAATAGCCAGAACACTACTTCCTGCTTTTCAGTTCTCTAACTCTGAGTCAGTCATTGACTTGGAGGGAGCCAACACAACTGTTCAGTGAGTTTGCAATTGATCCTCAGCATTAAGCTCAGATTCAAAAGCAACAATTATGAACCATGTGGCCCCCCTCAAGTCATTGATTGGTTACTGCCTGGTAACCAATCAGTTGAAACCAAGACAGCTGCAAAGCAGGAAGTAGTGTTATAGCTATTATGTTAGACATCCAGTCACTCCGGCCTTTATACATTACATTTCTAACTATATTAGAAACATTTTTATTTTGCACAGCCTATTTATCTAGTTTTTATTTTTACAGTACCTTTAAGCTGGCTTTTATTGCCACTTATCTAGATTTATAGCCACCATAGGAAACTATAGCTGGGAGACAAATGATTCTAAAACACCTACTATACGAAATAAACACATAGAGACCAACTGCGGGTGGCTTTGCTGACAGTATACAAGCTTCAGGGAGATTTTTTTTTTTTTTTGACATAACAGACGTTTACCTTGAGCGCACCATAAGGCCATTTACCTGCAATTACATATATTTTACTTCTCAAATATAAAAAATAATTAAAAGAAACTACAGTATATTCCATATCATGCCTAAATTTATGCAACTTATCATAGCAAATCTGGGTCCTCTACAGAGTGCCCCCTAGCTAGCATTATGCTGCCTGCACTGGTGGTGAGACACAACATGTGCATATTAAGGAGTGTCCCAACTTGTTTATTATGTGCGTGTGAGAGGTACAATTGGTTAGCTCCTCCAGCAGGGGAAACAATTTTACTATGACAGGTGCCCTTTTAAGTTTGGCAATCATCAAGTCAAGTCACTGTACAGGTAGATATTTTAATTCAAATCCCCAAACAAAACAATATTGCCTGAAGATTAGACAAAAATATAATAAAGCAATACTGCCTCACAAAATAAAACCTACCTTCTTGTCTTCTTTAACTTTAGTTGCCTTTTTCTTTGTTTTTCTTTCCTCCTGTTCTTGGTCAGATGTGATGGCTGGGTTATCTATACCTCCTTTCCAGCTGTCAACAGGGGAGAGCAATGGATCCTCCTCACTAGGTCTGTGCTTTGGTTTCCGTTTGCGTTCTTTTGCAGTAAGTGCCTCCTCATCACTAGCATCAGAATGCGCACGCCGATAGCGGTATGATTTGCTCTTACTGAACAGTGTTTTAGACATGTACTTATATTTTGAAGGCCTTCTCTCTACTTGGCCTCTTGGCACTCTGTCTGGAATACCATTCTCTTCATCCCCTTGAGGGGCGAAAAACCAACGTAATCTACTTCCATGGTTTTGACCATCATCAGGAATTGCGTATGTATCATTGAAGTCTTTGGGCTTGTGTATTGTGTCTACTGGTTCCGCATAGTTATCTGAAGGATCTAGATCCTCTAGATGAGTGCGTGAAGCTTGCTTTCTTGGGTTTTTGCCGATACCTGCTTCAATGGTTTTTACAAGGTTTGGGTCCAGTCTATTTACTCTGGGTTTGGGTAAAGCAGGCTTAGGTCGTATTGGTGGAGGCACTTTATGGTTGCGCTCATGGTCATGACAGTTAAGTGGAGTGCTATGTATGGGATACTCATTCCCTTCATTGTCCAATGGACATTTTGGCAAAAGCTGAACATCATCACCAATCGGGCTATACGGTGGTGGTGCTTCAGTATCATCTTCTGAATCTGGATAACAGATATATGCTGGGGAATCCCCCCGTGATGAATGAATAAAAACATCTTCACATGGTTGGCTTGCCTCCCTAGAGCTTTCTGCTAGGTAGGAGTTTTCAATTGAGGTTTTCTTTTCTAATACATCACTAAAGAATGGTGTAAAAACCTCAGTTTGACGGTGATACTGAGATAAAGAATATAAAGCAGTAAATTTTGCTGAAATCTCAGTGGCAATGTGCTCACCCTCAGTCATCAACTCTTTAATGGCCTCATTCTCAAAGAAGTCTGCTTGGCTATCTGTGACAGCTACCAGTTGCACAGGTATTGTGTCCTGAACTTCCGCAAGGAAAGCTCGTAGCATTCCCATAGACGCCTTTCTCCTAGCAGAATAAACCAAAATGTAACCATGAACAAGTTCATCTTTTCTTACCCCAATCGAGGAATGATAAGACAGTATAGTTATCTGTATCCTTCTCCGCTTCTCACCAATAATTTTATCAAGCATCAGAGAGGTGGTTTGGCCAGGCTGAGCAGCACTACAAGTGCGGGACTCAAGAAAAGGAGAAAGTATGAGGTCCACGCTAAATGGATCTCCACACATGGCACACATCACAATCCTCAAGTCAGCTTCTGAAAGTTCTTTGATTGTAGGAGCTGGACTAGCAATATCAGAACTGTGCTTTACAGATTCCAGTACCCCCCTTAGTGCTTGCTTTATTTGAGTTTCATTAAATTTACGTGGGTATGTGCCAGCAGGTATATCTACAAATGGGCATTGAAGCTTATTTGCTAGCTGCTGTCCTTGATGCCTCAAAATTGGCAGGTTTTTGCTTGTACTGTCTCGCTGGTTAGCAAGAATTAATGCAAATGGAAGGCTGGCAATATCCTTTTCTCTCCTAATCTGGGCCTCACATCTTATCTTGCCAATACAGTCTCCAATAAAATTAAGTGACTCAATTGAGCTAAAAACACAGAAGCAACCATGAGGTTTAAAACCAGAGGTCCTTAATTGGCTTAAAAGATATGGGGAATTTGCATCCACTGTTCTCAGGTCTAATTCATATATTTTTCCATCCAATGCAAACTCGTCATCTGTTGATTGCGTCCTTATCTCATTAGTCATCTCTTGTGCAAGACCATCTTTTCCAAGAATAAGGAGGTTAATCCGATCAAGGTTAGTACTGTCGTGATATAAGTTCATACGACCAAGATTGGACTGCAGAAGACTGTTAGCAAGAACTTGCTCTACTTTAATGTCCATACAGCTCTGACCACTAAGACAGGTTTCTTTAGTAGGGTGATAAACAAATCCTATGTGTTTAAGGAGAAGGGATTCTCGTTCAGTGGCAAGTTTCTGAAGAGCTTTGTACCTTGGCTCTTCCCCAAGAACTGCATGAATTTCACTCATTTTATCAGTGCTGGGAGTAGCATTGAGATCCAAATCATAGAACAGCTCAGAGTGTTCAAACAGCATCTCCTGAAATTCTTCTTTGGCTTTTTCAATCAATTCTCGCTGGTGTTTGCGATAGACATCCACTCTGTCAGACTCACTGATAAACTTGTAGGCTTCATCATCAAGAACAAAACACATTAATTCTTCCCATGGCTGACCAGGTGAAATGATTGGAATTGTCTCAAGGGTCTTTTTGAATTTCTCTTTCATTTCTACTCTCCTCTTCTCCAAGACAAGATGCTGAACATGACTTTGATAGACTTTCTCAGCTTCTAAAGTACAGAGAAGATCAAATGGAATGCGTCTGTCTGTTACTTTGTCAATATGATCTGTCTGATCCCAAGGAACTGTTTCCAGCATTACAAACCATAAGCTAAAATCAGGCCGCTTTTCTAAAACTTGAATAGCTTCTGCCCAACTTAAATTTTCAATCTCTTCAAGCTTCGGCAACAGTGTGTTAAGCGTTCTAGGTAGTGTCTTAAGATATTCTTCTTTTCTTTTTCGAATATGTTCTTGTTTGAGCTGGTCTATGTGTTTCGAGAAAGTTTTTCTTGCCTTTACAGTTCCTTCCAAATTAATGTAATCCTCGTAATCAGAATGGTTTTTCAACTTATTACTCACTGTTTTCCATATTGCATGGTAATCCCTTACAGTTTGTACAATAAGTTTATCGAATTTATCAGATGCAGAGATGACAGTCTGCCTGTTTATTTTAAAGGCTTCTAAGTACGGAATGATTTTGGGTTTGCTTCTTGTTTTGTCCAACATTTGAACTAGTGCTGTAAAACATGTTTCAACATTTATATTATTACGTGCTGATGTTTCTACTACAAGTAGGTTTTTCTTGTTAGATGCAAAGCCCTGTACTTCCCTCAGGAAATGGTCCACACATTCATCACATTTTGTTGCTGCAATAATAATGGGTTTTTTTGTTTTTGACAACTGTGTGTAAAGGTTGTTGACGAACTTAAGCTGATCGTCGAACTTTCGGTTGCATCCTTGGCTAACATCAATGCATAGCACAAATCCATCTATGGTCAGTTTCCCTTCAGGCATTTGCTTCTGCTCAAAATCCTGCTCAAGGCCAAGTTGATCCGTGCAGATATACATTAGCTTTTCGGCAGACTGCAGCTTGGTAGCTGCTGCTCTTTTTATATAAGGTTGAAGATTTGTACTCCGGTGAGGAAGAAAGGTCTGGTCATCAATGAACTCAGTTTGCTCAATTATGTGGGATTTACCATCTACCCCATCCTCACCAACTTCTGTTACGTCACCCCAGTACAAAAAATGGTCATTGTTGACAACACGCCCTCCAAAGTCAATTGTGCTGAGGACAGAGGTATGCTCTGAATAGTAGTCATCAGCTTTTCGATGAACATATCTGTTGCACAAGCAAGACTTTCCAACTCCACAGTTGCCTTTATCCTTCTCAGTACCAGACAATCCAACAACGCTAATGGTGTATGATGGTGGACGGGGCTCTTTATTTTTTGCCATCATCACTCCCCTCTCACCCTTCTAAGTGCATTTAGATAGCTGGACATACTTTTCATTCTTTTTGGATTCCAAACATCTTTCAAAAGGTGCGTCAGACACCAAGAAAATGTATTCATAGCTTTCTCACTTCCTCCATTGATAAAGTAAATTTTTCTTCAGAAGACCAAGGCTCTGCAAAAATTGAGACAAAAAGATTTGTAATAAGTTAAATATATTAAAACATCCACGAAATGCAATAAAAGAAAACATAAAATATCTAGATGCAAACACACTTCTGGATAAACATCCCTAACTAACCTTCTGTGAGATTAGTGTTTATCCAAAATTTAAAACCAAATCTTTACAAAAAAATTATATCCAATAAATCTAGCAGAGGGAAATGTTATCACCATGGACTGAAATCTGAGCATTCTGGATATAGTTATGGGACCCGTTGTCCAGACACCCTTTACCTAGAAAGCTCCCAATTACAGAAAGAAGCAAAACATCAACGTTTCGGGAAGACATCCCTGACGAAGGGAGGGTTAATCCCCCCCGAAACGTTGAAGCACAGGTGGTCACTTTAAATAAAAGGGGTAAGCTCCCCACCTGCAACATACATGGTGTTGTGCTATTCTCTTAAATCTTCTACATTGTACTGACGAGTGCCGACGGTCTAGAGAGATCTGCACCACCAGGGCAGGAAGCATCGTGGAAAGGGTGAGAGGTGCAGTTCATCTATACACAGAACCCAATTACAGAAAGGCCATCTCCCATAGACTCCATTTTATAATCCAAATTTGATTTCTCTTTCTATAATAATAAACAGTACCTTGTACTTGATCCAAAGTAAGATATAATTAACCCTTATTAGAAACAGAATCAGCCTATTGGGTTTATTTAAATGTTTACATGATTTTCTAGAAGACAGACTATCTAGATCCAAATTATGGAAAGTTATTTGGAAAACCCAAGGTCCTGGGCATTGAGGATAACAGGTCCCATACCTGTAATAGGTCTAATTCTGATCTGTGTAGCCAAGAGATTTTAGCAGAGGTATGGTTCCAATGGCATGCCATTCAAGATTTGATACATTTAAAATCTACAGGCCGCATTAAATTATCAATGGATTTAAATACATGCAGAGCTGCAGATACAGTGTGCATACTAATAATTCTTGCATGTTTTGAATAGAATAACTAATCACCCCTTTAACACTGGCAATATATGCTATCCACATTCTGCAGGACTAATTAGAAATCAACAGAGATAAAGGCTGCACACTTCACTAGTTTTAAATCCATAAATATCCACACATGTATTGCTATAAATTATACATGTGAATTATGAAAACTGAAAAGCACCATGCAAAGCTACATTTACCAGTTTATCTGTTAAAAACAAACTGCCCTGTGAGCGTACTAGTAATTCGAGCATGGGATCTGCTTGTCATTGTGCACAAAGGGTGGGTTTTGACTAGAAATCTGGACAATTTGCTTGCCAAAATCCACCCCATGTATGAAATAAATGTAGCCGGGTTGGTAGGAGTAGGAGCAGAGGTTGGTGGCTTACAAAAAAATGCTTGGCAGAGCACCTAGCTAAAAGCACCAGGGCAGAAAACCAATATGTTTCAGCATCACACCACGGCTGATGGAGAGTGTGTTTTACCAGTTAACACGAACGAACAAAAAATAACATACAAAGTTTATGGTGTCCAAATCACTTCCCAATCCAAGTTATGTTGTACAGCATTCAAGATGTTAAAGGCTTGAGTTTGCCTATGGCACGCAAGGGATTTTGTTTGCTGCAGAACTACAGTGAATGCCTGATTATGCATGTATGAATATGTAAAATACCAACAGCTCACACAGCAGTCAGTATTTATTTATTTCCACAGTGAGAACATATGTACAAAGTACAACAAACATTAAAGATATAAAAAAAAAAAAATGTAAGCGATGCCAATTTACCCAGCAAGGGGTGGATATTATTTTTTCTCTCGTTTAAAGGAGAAGGAAAGCTACTGAAGCAGTTTATTGCCAATAGATTAGCCACAATAGTGGAAGCTATAACACTATATTTATTCTGCAGAATGCATTTCCATACTTGAGTAAACGACTCTAGAAGCTCTGTTTGTTTAGGATAGCAGCTGGAATTTTAGCTTAGTGTGGCATCACTTCCTGCTGGAGTCTATCCCGGCTCACTCATAGTTCTAGGTTCAGATTACAGCAGGGAGGGGAGCAAACTGAGCATGCTCAAGCCCTAGCTCTGGAGTTTTAAGATGAAAGCAGGAAGTGTGATACAGAAGTCCATGTATACACAATAGAAAGAAAGAAATGCAGTTTCTTTTGACAGAGGAATCAGAACAGCATTACTGTGAGGGTTTACTGGTGAATTTATATAGACCTTTCTGATAAAGCTTACTTAGTTTTAGCCTTTCCTTCTCCTTTAAGCATACTTATAATGTTTTATAATTTGGCGGTCCTTTAAATGCCAGAGTACCTATGGCAGTTGCCTGGCATACTAATTTAAAGTCTGTGATGCTGAAAATAAGTAATCTCATCAGTCCAAAGAAGATTACATGGCCAAAAATAAAAAGCATTGCTGCCTGTAACCATGAGCGACAGACCGAATGCCCGCTGAAGATCAGCTTTCACTTCTTTGTCACAGTCTTTTCAATTGAGCACAGCACATAGTCAAATGCCTAAAAAACAGGAAAACATTTACACTTACAATGAAGTTGAATTAAGGGAAAAAACTACTCTCAAGAGGGAATCTGATCTGCATTAGCGCAAACATAACTGAGTTTTAAAAAGGGGAGGGGGGATAATTATGCATTCAGAAAAACTTTTGGCAGACAAGCTATGCGATTCACATAGAAAACAGAATAGACTATTAGGTATACCAAAACGCCATTATTGTCATCCCAGAAATTACATCAAACATGTGTGCCCTACTAATGTGCTGCAACCAATGTATCTATGTATGGAGTAATCAGGGCTACTTTTATGGACAGCAAGCCATACAGTATGGAGAAACAGGGTGCACAGGGGAAACAGAGAAGTCTCCCATTTATGTAAGTTGCAGGTGGTAGAAGAGTATTTTAATATGGGTGGGTCTAAGGTGCCCATAAACAGACCAGGGATTCCCAACCTTATTTAACCACGAGCCCCATTCAAATGTGAAAAGAGTTGGGGGGAGCAACACAGGCATAAAAAAGTTCCTGGGGTGCCAAATAAAGGATATGATTGGCTATTCAGTTGCTGTATGTGGAATGGCACCCTACAGGAGGCAATGGAAGGAAAGTACTTCACAACACATCACATAGGCGTTACTCTTCTTTAGTAGATGTGATGTAAAATAAAGTATTATATTTTATATATATTTTTGGCTCTTGGAATCCACTTTCGTTGGATGTTCCGGATTGGTGCCTGCCTAATGTGATGTGTTGTGAAGTACTCCCCTATGCTGAAAGTCTGGGGCATGTGCACCCGGACCCAACTGGGAAAGCGGTAAGCTTATCCTAATGATACATTAAGGCTTATGCCTCTCGTGAAATTTTCTGGATTGTCTGCAATGGAAGGAAAACCTTGTTTTTATACAACCAAAACTTGCCAGGATTTCAAAAATAAGCACCTGCTTTGAGGTCACTGGGAGCAACATCCAACGGGTTGGAAGTAACATGTTGATCACTGGTTTAGACCAAGGTTGTCAACTCTGTTACTCGGGGAAGGGGGGGGGGGTAAGAATAATTCTGCTTCGAGGCCCATTTACTGGTGTAGAAATACTTTATATATTACCTTCTACACAATACCACACTGATCCGTGCTTCATACTTTCACACATTTCTTTGCCAGTAGGGAAACTATTACACGTGACACAAGTCTTATTTTACATGAAAACATTATTTCAACCAATAACATTTGATCCTTGCATCTCCACGGTATCCTAATTTAATGGGGTTATTTACAAAAACTTGAATTATGCTCATAATTTGAATGAAAAACTCAACCAAACGCCCATCCACAATGTTACCTTATGTATTAATAATATAACTGGAAAATTTGGGTCTTGATAAAATCAAGCAATAACTTGAATCGTACACATTTTTCAGATTTGACTGCCAAATCTCCCAGTTTTTCCGAGTTATCGACTGAAAGCTCCAAATTTTTTGGATTATCGTACCAAACAAGAGTGCAGACCACAAGATCTTCAAATTGTAAAAAGGACATCTACCATTGATTTCTACATGACCTCGACAGGTTTGAGATTCTGACTTTTTGAAGCTCGGGGTATAATAAATCTCTACAAATGTGAGTTTTTTCTCAAAAAATTTGAGTTTTTTCTCTATAAATGCGAGCTTTTTTTGCTTTAAAACGCAAGGTAATTTACAAGATATTCATGGCTTTTGTGTATTATAGATATATATATATATATATATATATATATATATATATATATTTATTTATTAAACACGCTACGACCATTGTTATCCAGCCAGCTATGATATCTGTGTGATTTATTGGTATCTGTATTAGCTCATCCAGCTTGCTGGCCCCATGTTTTTCCATGAAGAATTTACCACAGCTGCAGTCACACCCTAACAGTCAAAGTGAATCAGAAGGGTCAAGGTGCAGTATTCAGATTGCAAAGTGATATTGTTGTGTGTGAGAGAGTTGGGAGGTACTGAGAAACTGAATGGTAAAAGAATGCCCAACGCAGGACTGTCAAATGAAAGGCCCATAGGGCGGATATGGCCTTCCAAGGGACATTTATGATCAAGGGCTCCATAAACTTCTTTGTACAGGCCTAGTCCGATATAAGAGGTCTTTCCGTAATTTGGATCTTCATACCTTAAGTCTACTAGAAAATAATGTAAACATGAAATAAATCCAATAGGCTGGTTTTGCTTCCAATAAGGATTAATTATATCTAGGGATGAGGAAATTTTTTTCGCTAATTTTCGCCACAGAAATGACGGCCATACACTGCAATGGGAGAAAAAAAATGATGAACCTCAAAATGATATTGACGCCCATAGACTTTAATGCGTTTCGGCGAATTTTCACAGGCGGCAAATTTTTGGCAAAGCGAAATTAGTCAAATTCGCCCATTCTGGATTATATTTTAGTTGGGATCAAGTACAAGGTACTGTTTTGCTATTTCAAGAAAAATAAAAAATAAAAATTTAAGATTTTGATTATTTGGAGTCTGTGTGTGAAGGCCTTTCTGTAATTCGGAGCTTTCTGAATAATGGGTTTCCGGATAACAGATACCATATTAGATATATATATAGATTTATCATATAGGATCCACCAGAGAACACCTATACACACCGGGCCCACAAGGGATTGGTGCTAACTGGGATTTCTCCAGGTACCGCTGTGGACCAGTCTGATGCTGTATTTTTCTACCAACTGATCCTGATAAGACATTGGTATCTGTATTAGCTCATCCAGCTTTCTGACCCCATGTTTTTCCATGAAGAATTTACCACAGCTGCAGTCACACTCTAACAGTCAAAGTGAATCAGAAGGGTCAAGGTGCAGTATTCAGATTGCATAGTGATATTGTTGTGTGTGAGAGTGTTGGGAGGTACTGAGAAACTGAATGGTAACAGAATACCAAATGCAGGACCCATGGGGTGGATGTGGCCTTCCAATGGACATTTATGATCAAGGGCTCCATAGACTTTTTACAGGTATAGCACCCGTTATCCAGAATGCTCGGGACATGGTGTTTTCCGTATAAGAGATCTTTCCGTAATCAAGATCACCACACTTTGCCTACTAAAAAAAATATAACATTAAATAAACCCAATAGAATGCTTTAGCCTCTAGTAAAAAAAAAAAAAAAAAAAAAAAAAATGTAATATTTTTTTTCAAAACTATTTGATTAAAACAGAGTCTATGGGGATGGGCTTCCCATTATTCAGAGCTTTCTGGATAACGGGTTTCAGCATAACAGATCCCGTACCATATAATTCGGCCCTCGATATATGTAAAATGTTGAACTGTACTAGAATAAATAGAGAACAGACTAGCCAGAGATTAGACAACCCCGAAATCAGGACACTGGATTTACAATTAGGAGAGATAGATATTCAATTTCAGAGGGTTTCTGTACCTGCTAACTAAAGGTGGCCATTCACTAGCAGAGAAAACTTGCTGATCAGTCGGTAACTTATTGACCCACCTTAGACACAGTATATCCGTGTGTTTTTTTGCTAAAGCACTACAGGTATGGGATCCATTATCTGGAAAGCCGTTATCCAGAAAGCTCCAAATAACGGGAAGGCTGGCTCCCATAGACTATCCAAGAAGACACTGGCACTCAAAGGCAAGTAACAGCAGGGTTATACCCTTGCGTATTTATTCTGCAAACGTGCAACGTTTCGGGGTCAGACCCCTTTGTCAAGCATAGAAAAAATGTGCAAGTGCAAGCAATTTAACACCCCTCACATAACTTGATTGGTCAATCCCCACATTTGCATACATAATCAGGGACACAAAATTAACCCTTGAAATTCCAAGTGTAAAAATCACATATAAGGTGATAAAACGTCCACATTATAAATAGTAATAGCCAGTAGTGAAAAATTAGAAAAATATATATGAAAATTTTTAAAAAGATTCCATAGAAAAAATTTGATAGAAAAAATGCTGGTTTGCGCTCACAAAATCCAAATACCTAATAAGAGGCAAAAGAAAAATATGCTTAATTCCAATCGCAAACTCTAATGACTGGTACAAGGGGAAATCCCTGAAAGATATAAAGTCCAGTACTGTTCCAATTCTGTTAGTCCAGAAGCTTGAAAAGAAAGGTATAATGTATGCAGTAATGTATCAGAGTTAGAGACAACCTGCTAAGCGCAACAATGTATCCGGTTACTTGTCACATCAGCAAATTGAAACAGGAAGCATCATGCAACAATAAAGCAAAATCAAGGTACAGACGGGAAGGTTAAATCTTACCCTACAGGCAAAATAGATTCTGTCCCTACGGGGGAATCATGCAGCATAGTTATCTGAAAAGAGGTGGAAGATGCATTAGTTGGAAATTACAGGTAACATGTCATATAAAAAACCTTGTTTAACCCTTTCGGATGCCTGGATTGAAGTAACCAAATCCAGTAACATTCACGCTGCAATAAACACTTTTTAATGTCAAAGCCTTGATTGTGTGTTACTTTTTCTAATATTTGCCAACGTAATGGTAAAACAATGTTTTGCAAGCAGTGTTTCTTTTTTTTCAACCTGCTTCACTGTACCCGCTTGATCAACAGGCGACGGCTTATAATTACGAATAGTGGATTTGTGCTCATTAAGCCTCACCTTCATCGCTCTACTAGTTTGGAAACCAACTGACCGTGACAACCTTTTAAAAGCTACTAGTTTTCACCCACAGGGCCTTTTGAAGGGTCTCCCCAGGCACAAATAAAGGTACGAGTCGTTTGTTGCCCTTTAGAACCATAAAGTCTAACATTCTTTACTTTTTCCCTCAGGGAACCCAAATAAAGTCCATGGACCAGCTATGAAAACCAGAATCCCTATTAGAATCCTTAAAACCCATATTTTAAATAATAAAAGTTAATATCAAATAATAAAAAGGTATTTTAGGAAGAAACTCCCCAATTAGAGGACCCACTCTAAACAATATGTAGACCCATCGAATAAGAATCCCTGCTGTCTAACTGTTATGAGACCATTTTATTTTTGCTGAACAGAAACACCAGAATGAAAGTCACCGAAACACACCCTGAAGGTTCAGTAAGCAGACACATGACTTTGGGGACAGATAAGAAGGTCAGTTCAGTTATTTAGCAATTATTATATCATATTTATCTGCAGCAAAGTGGTCATTTGAAATTATGGATGCACCGAATCCACTATTTTGGATTCGGCCGAACCCCCGAATCCTTCGCGAAAGTTTTGGCCGAATTACGAACCAATATCTGAATTTGCATATGCAAATTAGGGGTGGGAAGGGGAAAACATTTTTTTACTTTGTTTTGTGACAAAAAGTCATGCGATTCCCCTCGCCGTCACTAATTTGCATATGCAAATTAGGATTTGGCCGAATCCAAATCCTGCTGAAAAAGGCTGAATCCCGAACCGAATCCTGGATTCGGTGCATCCCTATTTGAAATTCAAAACAGAAAGGAACATTTCTTGCGCAGGCTCCAAAAATGTAAACTGTTGCCAAAGGAACATGGGCAATAACGGAAAGCCCACTTGGTTTGCAAGGCAAGGACTATGAATAGTCGTTCAGCCATGTCAGTCAGTACATACCTCTCATTTTTATCTTACCACAAAGAGAAGAAAATAGTTAAAGTTCCACCCTGTTTTTTATAAGCAGAAAGGCTTCCCTGGGGAAGGATGCTTCACATATGAGGGAATGGATAAGCTTTGTGCACTAAACATCAGGGCACCAGGAATGTTTACATTGTAAAAACTGAACTAATGCCCTGCATTGCTCTTTGTAGTTTTATATTAAAGCTGTATATCTATGTGTGATCCCACATTTTCTCACCCTCCTCCTGTTGGCATGTGTTTCAGTTTCACATCTCTTTGTCTAAGAAGGGTCTGACAACTTGTCCCAAAAAAGAAGGCAAAATCCAGTATAGTATTAAAGGGATTGTTCACCTTCCAAACAGCTTTTTCACTTCAGCTGCCTAGCATTTTATATTTTTTACTGGTTTTTCAAAAGTTGACATTTAGGAGATTATTTACTAAACCTCTTTTTTTTCTGTTCAAGGATTTTTTGGGCACTCAAATTTGTAGAGGAATTGTTTGAGATTTATTATACCCCGAAGCTGCTAAAAGTCAGAATCTGAAAATTCTCCATCTCAAACCTGCTGAATTCAATTCAAGTAAATGGCAGACGTCCCTTTAACAATTTGAAGATATCGTGATCTCTGCTGGATTTCATCCAATAAAGCGAAAAATTCTGGGTTTTCAGATAAAAACCTGAAAAAAATCAATCGATTCTGGTGCCAAATCCCAAAAATTGTACAATTCAAGTTTTCACTCAATTTAATTTTTTCAAGTTATATTGATAAACAAGAAAGATTGTGGATTGGAGTTTACTAGAGCTTGGTTTTAGTGATGTCCGAGTCGGGTAAAACCTGACCCACACCCTTCGCCAACTTCTGGCCTCCATTTTAAGGCCTGCGCTGCCCCACCCAGCAGATGACATTACAGGAGGCGCAAAAAACGAAGCCAGAAGTCAGCAGTTTCAGGTGATGGGTGGGGAGAGCAGGAAGAAGAGCCCGCAAATAGAGGTGCTGGGTTAGCCTGAACCAGCCCGACTCACGGGTATTGGGCCTACCCGCACATCACTACTTGGTTTAATAAAAAGATAAGATACAATCGAGTTTTAGTAAAAAAACGTCCTTAACATTTAACATTCTTGTCTCTGGAATTTTCTCAGCGATCCAGGTGCAGATTGTAAACTTGTTACAATTTGCTACATTAGTTGATACATTTCTCAACAGCCTGTAGGACTATTAGCAACTATTGTTTCAATTCTAACAGCTGCCTTTCATGAAACACAGGGATTCTGCTCAGCAGGGACAAAGATAAGAAATGTACCAACTTATGTATCATTTAGAAAAGCTACAGAGTTGACAACCCTCTGACTCGCACCCTAGAGCTGCTTCAAAGAAACTTAAAGGGCACCTGTTGGGCCAACATATGTTCCCCAAAAAAAAAGATGCAGGCTAATAGAGAACACACTCCTACAGTTTTTTTGTTTTGTTTTTTTATTTTTTTTTTTTATTGCCCCTGCTAGCCCTAGGACGCCTTCTCAGGAGGTAGCTCCCGGTGTGAGCAGCCTTGTTGTTCAGAGTAGGGATGCACCGAATCCACTTTTTTGGATTCGGCCGAACCCCCGAATCCTTCACGAAAGATTCGGCCGAATACCGAACCGAATCCGAATTTGCATATGCAAATTAGGGGTGGGAAGGGGAAAACATTTTTTACTTCCTTGTTTTCTAACAAAAAGTCACGCAATTTCCCTCCCGCCCCTAATTTGCATATGCAAATTAGGATTCGGTTCGGCCAAGCAGAAGGATTCGGCCGAATCCGAATCCTGCTGAAAAAGGCCGAATCCTGGCCGAATCCCGAACCGAATCCTGGATTCGGTGCATCCCTAGTTCAGAGTGCATGCAAATAATGGGCTTCGGACGTCACACGCATGTGCATAATGCGGAAGTTATGGCATTCGCTCATTATAAGCATGCATGTGCCCCAACATGGCCACTCGAACCGGGAGTTCCCTCCAGTGCAGGAGTCCTAGCGCTGGGGAAGGTCAATTTAAAATAAAAAAAAAAAAAAGAAACTAGTTACCCCAAACCTAAGTGCCCCTTTAAGATAATTCAGGGATGGGGTAAGCGGAGATATGGCTTCTGTAGAAAAAAAATAGTTGGAACTACTGTATATAGGAAAACATCCAGCAATCCCACTCAACTCTCACAGACATGAAAGAATAGACTATATATGCTTCTGCACATATCCTTTAAATAGGTCACTATTTCTTTATGCATTATTGGTCAATTTCAACATTAAGGATCTCATAATGTCCTGGTGGAAAGCATATAACTGCTCGCTCCGAACACAGCGCTTCCCAACAATAGTGACATTTAGGGAAGTTCTCTAGTTTTCTTACTGCATGTCAAAAGCTTTATAAAGTTTGCAGAGCTATAACAGTGATAATAAATTAACTTTATAGCCCATAAAAAATATATCAGCGCAAGTATTTTATGACAGCAAGGCAATAAAGTACCAGGTCACAAATTTTCACTACATTAAATGTATAAAAGGGGAAACAAAAGGTTATTTGAAAGACGTTTGTAGTAGATTACATTTTAGATCCACAAACACTGGGGTGTCAAACTCTTCTAATTAGCACTAAAACCTCAATGCACTATAGAAAATATATAAAATATATACACATTTTACATCTTTATATACACAACTATAACATTTAAAGCTGCAGTATTTTATTAAAAAACTGAATTATAATGCTGACTAGTAAAGTTCTTAGTGGCTGTTCTATATTAAAATTCCCTCCCTCCCATGTCTTTATATGCAAAGCCAACAGAACATGCAAAATTTTTCAAAATCATCTGATAAAGTTATCTGGTTTCAAGGGAAACACAAATAGGTAATGTAAAATGATAATTTCGAACAGGTCTGATCAACAGACTGGCCAATATACAGTACAAAGTAATAATGTCCAAATTATGGTGGCCAAACATGGGCAGATTTAAACTCCCGATTCGGGTCCTATAAACCAATTTGGCATTCGAATTAGAGTTTTCGAGTGTTAAAATTCACACATAAATTCGAATGTGAGATTTATCACACCTTGACCACAGAAACAATACTAATTGAAATATGCATCAAATAAGACCTGCGGAGTTCATTTAGAAGTCAGTGGCAGAGGTCAGTTGAGCCGTTTGGAGATGTTGATTCAAGTTTTATTTTTTTCGGGAGAAAAACTCGATTTGTATGAATCAAATACGATTCGAATTTTCAGGTCAGACCGGTTAGATCGAAAATGAGACATTCTAATTTATTCTTAAAAAAACCTCAGAGTCGAATTGTGAGTATATTCTTATTAAAAATAATTCACACAAATTACAAAATTGCTAAAAAAAGGTGGGTATTCAATAACATAATAGGCAACATTGTGGCTCAGTTGGTAGTAATTCTGCCTTGGTTTCCTCCACACAAAAAACATAAGGGCAGGTTTACGGACTTCAGAATAAATTGACAATAATTTATGTGAATATGATAGGGACCTTAGATTGTAAGCTTCTCTGGGCAGGGCCGATGTGAATGATGTATAATGTATGTAAAGCTTTGAGGAAATGTGTTAGCGCTATATAAATAACAGGAAGTAAATAAGAAAGTTTCACTTCAGCACTCCTGTTGTTAGCGAATAACCTCAGCATATTACAGCAAGAGAGGATGACTGGTTGGACTCCATTGATTGTTTTATACCTCAGACAACTGGACTATATGTGCAAGCAGAGAAATACGCAGCTATGATTAATGTACCAAGGGAACAGAGAAAAAAAATTAAAATTGTAAAAAACGTTTTTGTTATCTTGACTTATACAGAAGAAAGGTTTATTGTTGTCCGTATAATATTAAATGGACTAAGAAGTGTTAAACTAGGTTGGCCAGAATATAAGAATTGTGATTTACCAGTAGGCCCTGAGCAATAACCAGTGATCATAAAAGCACTGACCAGGACCAAGTCCATTAGATCACCCTTCATGATACTTCACACTACTCAGTTTTACATGCCAAAGGCTTGAGTAAACTTCCCTTTTCAAAATATACAGTGAATAAAGTACTCCCTCTTGTAAAATGGTCGAGGAGTTCCATGACCATATAAAAACACGAATTTACTTCTAATATCCTCATATTTTGCAACAGGGGGTACTTCATTTATTATAATACAAAAGTTTTATTGAGTCATATGACAGAAATGACATAACTAAGCTCTCATAACTAATGACATCATTAAGCACTGTTTATAAGTATATCATTTACAGCATATTCATGGCTCGTGTATAATATGAATATAATACACAAAAGCCATATATTTCTTGTAAATTATATCTTTATAAACGGTGAGTTCTGAGGTCATCAGTTATAAACGGTGAGTTCTGATGTCACATGACTCCCTGAAACCTGTGTATTATAATAAGGTACACCCAGTTGCAAAATATGAGGATATTAGAAGTTACCTCGGAGTTCCATGACCTGTATAAAAACACTCTGCCTTCGGCTTCGTGTTTCTATATGGTCATGAAACTCCACGGTAACTTATAATATCCTTATAATTTAATAGGGGGGGTGCTTTATTCACTATATATATATATATATATATTCAGAAAATTCCTGATTGCGAGGGATTTTTTAAATATTGAAAACTTGCATTTTTTTCTTTACATACCAGGAAAACTATAGGATAGAGTTAAAAGAAAAGTTTATTAAGTTTAAAAGTTTATTAAATAATTACATAAAATATTGGCTATTTGGAGTCATGGCTATTATAAATATATATAAATATATGAAATGATACAAGTCAACATCATGTAAGAGCAGCCATACAGGGGTGATTTAACAACTAGCTAATAGCCCAAAACGGTCAATTTAAGTGGAAGTAAAAGGGAGCACACCTGACGAATTCAAATGACAGTCTGATTAAACTGCCCCTTTCAAGGTGCAATATATGCGCAGACATATAGCCACATCTCAGTCTATTGTCTGAATAAAATATTTTTTTGAAAGATGTGACATTGAGGAAGACTAATGAGAACAAATGCAAAAGACAATTTATATGGAAATATTAGAGGAAATTGTAAAATATATGAATGAGGCCCAACATCAAAAACTGCTTATTTGTAATATTTTATTCTTCTAATTTAAAGATAATGATCAATTTACACCTTGCTTTTAGCAAAGCACAGCCAGTTCTTGACGACGGTGACTTTGTTTTTCCTTACAAAGCTGCAAATCCCATTTTTACCTGGAAACTAGCCTTCATAAAATCATGTGGCAAGAAAAACATTTAAAAGCAGCAATGCATTAAATCAGGAGCAGCTTAGAGCCTGGGGCTACTTATATTCTGCACGCATGGCATCTGTAACTGATTGGTCAATTTTTTTAATTAAAAAAAGTCTTGCTGAAGGTGACCATGAAAGCAGCATTCTCAACACTAAATAAACATGTAGCTTAAGATATTTATGGTGTCCCTTGTACCATGGCACACAAGCACCAAGAATGCCTCCTATTATACAGGATACTTGCCCGTTCAGGGCAACCTGCAAAAGTTCCATTATCTCCAATACGAATTTGGTCTTCAGCTGGTAGTTTGCATTTTAATTGTCAAATAAATTAGTTCAAAAGCCCTAAACCTTCACACCCATTTGAGGCAAAGCTATAAAAATGACAACTATAGCTACACATCTCTGCTAAAATAACTACAGAACATTTCTAGCATACTTCAGTGGATGAGGCTGGACTGAATTTGTCTTCCTCAGAACTGCCAATGAGTCTTAGGTTTAGAAAGCACTGTCGCAGGAAAAAAGTTTTTTTCAAAATGTATCAGTTAATAGTGTCCAACAGACATAAGTACTGAAAAACATTTTTCAGAAGAGCAAACAGATTATTTTATATTTAATTTTTAAATTTGCCATTGGGCTAGACATGTTGTCAGTTTCCCAGGTGCCCTCAGTCATGTGACGTGTGCTCTAATGAACTTCAGTCTCTCTTTACTACTGAACTGCAAGTTGGGGGTGATAACAACCCGCCAGCAGCCTATCAACAGAACAACTGGAACGTAACAACATAGCTCCCTGGTAGATATGGGAACAGCACTCGGTAATAAATATCCAAGTCCCAACTACTTCAGTTACATTGAGTAGGAGAAACAATAACCTGTCTGAAAGCAGTTCCCCCCATGAAGTGCTGGCTCTTTCTGAAAGCACATGACCAGACAAAACTGCCTAAAAGCCAATATTATAACCAAGAAAAAAAAACTTGTTGGTTCAGAAATAAAATTTTATATGGTAGAGTGAATTATTTGCAGTGTAAACAGTGTAATTTAAAATAAAAACGACACCATAAAAATCATGACAGAATCCCTTTAAAGATTCCCTTCTTTATATATTAGAAAGGAACAGGAAACTGCATGGAAACTGTTCAGTCTTCAGTAAAAAGTAAATATGGCTGTAATAAACTGCACAACATATCAGCTACTTTATGCTTCCCTTTCATTTGGGTCTTAAGGTGGCCATACACGGGCAGATAAAGCTGCCGATATCGGTCGTTTGGACCGATTTGACAGCTTATCTGCCCGACGGGTCGCCACAATATCGATCGGGAAGGTTGGATTTTTACCCGACCGACCCGTCGGAGCCGCTCGGCGCATCGTAATTCGAACGTTCGGCCATATGGCCGAACGTTCAAATTACCCCCGATATAGCCGTGGCATATCGGGGAAAGATCCGCTCGTTTGGCGATCTTGGAGTCTATGGCCACCTTTAATTAGTGGCTAGGGTCCATAAACTCTATCCACCCATCAATCATTGTAATTGCGTGGGTCCAAGTTTCTGATTTCACTAGAGCCAGTGTCTTTTCCAAAATGGGGGCTAGTAAAGAGGCTGCAGTATTTTATAACAAAGGTGCACACTGGGATAATGGGGAAAATGTATTTATGGATCCCGTCAATGACACAAAGCTACGTGTAACTACGTGATGGTAACAACAAAATGGCCCAGGCTAGTGGCACCACATGAACAATTTTCTGTCCAGCAGGTGAAGGATACAGATATTCTTAAAGGAAAACTATACCCCCAAAATGAATACTTAAGCAACAGATAGTTTATATCAAATTGAATGACATATTAAAGAATCTTACCAAACTGCAATATATATTTACATAAATATTGCCCTTTTACATCTCTTGCCTTGAACCACCATTTCGTGACTCTATCTGCGCTGCCTCAGAGATCACCTGACCAGAAATACTACAACACTAACTGTAACAGGAAGAAGTGAGGAAGCAAAAGGCAGAACTCTGTCTGTTAATTGGCTCATGTGACCTTACATGTGGTTTGTATGTGTGCACAGTGAATCTTACGATCTCAGGGGGCGGCCCTTATTTTTTAAAATGGCAATTTTCTATTTATGATTACCCAATGGCACATACTACTAAAAAACGATATTATTATGATAATGGTTCATTTACAAGAAGCAGGGTTTTACACATGAGCTGTTTTACTCAGTATCTTTTAATAGAGACCTACATTGTTTGGGGGGTATAGTTTTCCTTTAAAGCTGTGTCAGCGAACAATGTTACCACTAGACAACCCTGGCAACTACTGCAGAATATTTTTTACTTTATACAATATAATGTATCTTGTATAAAGATATTAAAAGTAATCTACGAATGTGTTTATTATGTAAAGTTAGACAAAAATCATTTAGAGGTCAAAACAGGTTTTTTTAATGCCTCTGTTACTTTATGTTCACATTAATATCCTTATTTTGGAATAATATCCACCAGTGGAGAAAGCCACTCATGTGTGCCATTAGCCTTATAGTAAACTACTCTGACACAGTGATCATCTAACAAAATGGAGTGGCTCTCTGTCAAGTTTTTTTGTGAAGTTACTACTAGTAATTAGGGATGCACTGAATCCAGGATTCGGTTTGGGATTCGCCCTTTTTCAGCAGGATTCGGCCGAATCTTTCTGCCAGGCCGAACCTAATCTGAATATATATGCAATATATGCAAATTAGGAGCAGGGAGGGAAATCGTGTGACTTTTGTCACAAAACAAGGAAGTATGGAAGTGATGGATTACTAGTACAGGTATGGGATCCGTTATCCGGAAACCTGTTATCCAGAAAGTTCCGAATTATGGAAAGGCCGTCTCCCATAGACGCCATTATAATCAAATAATCCAATTTTTTTAAAATGATTTTCTTTTTATTTATAATAATAAAACAGTAGCTTGTACTTGATCCAAACTAAGATATCTTTACAGTTTTAAGGTATGAAGATCCAAATTACGGAAAGACCCATTATCCGGAAAGCCCCAGGTCCCGAGCATTCTGGATAATAGGTCCCATACCTGTAGTGCATTCAATGCACCCCTACTAGTAATGCATCACATATCTTTCATATATTTGACAAAGTTTTTTCAAAGCAAGAAGTTTTACATATATTTTTATATATGGTCTCCAAATAAACTTAAGAGAATGCTATTTTCACTGAAAGGAGTGGTTCACATTTACGTTGTTTTGGTACGTTATAGAAATGCTAATTTAATGCAGCTTTCCAACTGGTCTTCATTATTTTATTGTTTTTTTTTATTATTGTTTTTGAATTATTTACCTTCCTTTTCTGTCTCTTGCCAACTTTTAAATGGAGGTCACTGACCCCATCTAAATAACAAATGCTCTGTAAGGCTACAAATTCATTGTTATTGCTACTTGTTATTACTCATATTTTATTCAGGCCTCTCCTATTCATATTCCAGTCTCTTATTCAAAACATTGTATGGTTGCAAACTGGAGAGCTGCTGAATAAAAAGCCAAAAATAACTCAAAACAACACAAATAAAAACCAACTGCAAATTGTCTCAGAATATCACTCTCTACATCATATTAAAAGTTAATTTAAAGGTGAACAACCCTTTCAACTTCAGTTTTTTTGGCAGCTTAAAGTTTAGCCATGTGGCTTATCTCAGCATTATATAGAGTGGTTACTTTGTGTGGCATAATCGATTGATCTGCTAAAGTAGCCTTTATAGACATAGGAAATTGATGCTTTCAAAATGATTATACAGTTCAAGTATGGGACCTGTTATCCAGAATACTCAGGACCTAGGGCTTTCCAGATAATAGGTCCTTCCCTAATTTGGATTTTCATACCTTAAGTTTGCTAGAAATTCATGTGACCATGAGATAAACCCAAAAGGATGGTTTTTCTTGCAGTAAGGATTCATTATATCTTAGTTGGGATCAAGTACAAGCTATAATTCAGAGCTTTCTGGATAATGGGTTTCCAGATAAAGGATAAGATACCTGTAATTCGTTTATTTTAAGATTTGCAACTATCAAACGAGGATTCAAGATATCTTCTTTTGAAATTCACCAGATCCCAATATTCCCTTCTCCCTGTACTCCAATACTATGGTCCCCGTGGTTCCTCTACTCTTCTATACTGCGCTACAGACATGGCGGAATTTGGCGCAAAGTGCAAAATCTCGCTTTTTGGCATTAAAATCAACCACGTCTGCCTGAACCCGAACTGAGGTAATGATTCCGGGTGCTGGCAGCGCTGCAGAAGAGCAGCAGCAGGGCAGCGTATAGTAAACAGCAGATGAATAATGTGGTGAGGTTTTAGGCTAGGGCCACATAACACCGATTTCGGCCTGTGGATAAACGCAGGCCAAGATCCCTGTCCTGTGGCCCTAGCCTAAAACCTCACCACATTATTCATCTGCTGTTTACTACCAATAGAAAATACTAGTCAAACATGAGTAAGCTTGGTGATTAAAGGAGAAAGAAACCTAGTCGGCGCAAAAACCCTCCCCCCTCCCGTGTGTTGCCCACCCTCCCTCCTGGCCTACCTGTCCCGCTGGGCAAATGCCCCTAACTTGTTACTTACCCTTCTGGCAAGGTCCAGTCCACGGTATTCACAGGCACCATCTTCTTCCACGCGATCTTCTTCTTACTTTGAACGACGTTTTGGCGCATGCGCAGTAGGAGCATTTCGCCGGTACGGATCTACTGCGCATGCGCCAAAAGTCACTACGTTTTCTGATTTCATTTCGTGACTTTTAGCGCATGCGCAGTACATCGTACGGGTGAAATGCTCCTACTGCGCATGCGCCAGTCAAAGCAGGAAGAAGATCGCTTGGAAGAAGATGGCGTCTGTGAACTCCGTAGACTGGACCTACGCAGAAGGGTAAGTAAAAAGTTAGGGGCATTTGCCCAGTGGGACGAGTAGGCCAGGGGGGAGGAGGGAGGGTGGGCAACACACGGGAGGGGGGGGAGGTTTTTTGTGCCGACTAGGTTTCCTTCTCCTTTAAGAGCATTCCTAGAGAACAGTACCAGCATAATGCCTGTCAATACCAACTTTCAACAATTACAGGTGTCAGACTAAAGCACGGCAAGATCTAAAAACAGTCTAGTTGATGATGTGTGAAACAGAAATCCAATGTTTTACAAAAATATATTGGGTACTCATATTGCAAAACAGACTGGTAAAGCTAATGATAAAGATCATTCAGCCACAGAAGACACACACAGGTTATATTTTCCATTTCCAACATTGGCCCATGAGATTTTAAGGGCAATGGTATACTGGGAATTTTTAAAGCAAATGGGTGGTATCACATCACCATCCTTTGACTGCTATGGCAAGGTTCTGAACGTGCTTTATCAAGAGCTTGTCAAGCATTTGTCACTAGGAAACACGACAGTCAGCATTTCCAAGAAACAATCATGAATCTTTTAAGCAATTGCCATGGCAGCCAATAGAGAGCAATTTGGCAATGTACCCCGAGCAACTAAAAATTGACAGTGCAAAATTACATGAAACTGCCATTGCCCTAAGAGAATTCGTTATGGAACAAAAGAATGTCCCCCTTTACATGCATCACACTACCATGAAATGGATCCCTTTGCCGGAGACATAGGAACAAAGGTTATTTGTGACCAAGGTTTATGTTGCCTTCGTATTCCAAAATGAAATTTGTAGAATTTATTTACAAACATTGGCAAGAGCAGTTGGCAAAAGCAACCGATATCTGCTTTAATTTCACAACTCGAAGTAGAATGTTCAAAACAAATTACAGACAGCACACAATCTGGATGAAGGGGATGGTGGCGAGGAAATTATCTAAATCCTAGACAGAGCTGTACAACTGAAGCCCAGATGAACATATGTGGCCCTTCAAGGGATGTTAGAAGAGAACAAGGTGCTCCAGAATAAAATGTAAATTACTCACCAAGTAGTGAATGTGGTCCGGGTGCAACAGCCCCAGACCCCCAGCTTTAGGGAGCGGTACGGCAAAGGAAAAAGCAGGGCCGACCGGCACTCAAACGGATCCACAGGACCAGAGAAATTCAATTAAAAAATATTTTTATTTATACAAAGTTAAAAATATAAATCTGAATCTCCATCCACTCTACACGTTTCACACCCATTCAGGGCACTTAGTCATGGGCCCATAATTATATTTATAACTTTGTATAAATAAAAATGTTTTTTAATTGAATTTCTCTGGTCCTGTGGATCCGTTTGAGTGCCTTCAAGGGATGTGTATGGCCACCATAAGCTCAAAAGCTTTATACAACATTATTTCAATAGTATCTGGTCCATGAACTTGTGGAAGGAGAAATATTTGGCCTACTACATGTAAAAAGTTGGACAGCAAGGGTTTGGACAATTACAGCAATCAGTGGGGACTAGAGAATGATTTCAACTGCTGGGTAAGAAAGATCTTGCAGCTGAAAAGCTACTGGGGGCAGGGAATGATCCAACAAACAAGCTGCCTTTTAGAAAAAAAAGAGAATGGTCTTTAAGGGGGACAAAGAATGGGTTTGCAGATCTCCAGTGGTTGTTTGGATAGAAAACACTGTCACAGATCACCAGCTGTTGGTTGGAACAGCAATACATGGTGGGATGACTTGCCTGTTTCCTGAGCAATTCATCAAATACTATCTGAATTTTGTCACTTAAGCAGGCAATGTATTTGTATGTCTGAAAAGAGCTTTAGAGAAGTAGCAGCCTCACATACATATCAAACAATGCCCCATCCACCCAGAGAAGGAAGATCAGCAGATAACATTTACAGTTCTGACAGACTGAACACCTCACTCTTGCAGGATACCATGCCCAGATGAGAATGATTAGGTGTTGAAAATTGTCATAAAAATAACAACAGAATCTGTATGCTCATATTTATCTATAAAACATAATTCATGCTGAGGCTGTTTCCTGCTGAAGTGCTTTAGCCTTTGCTATGCAAGTACTTTTTTCCTTGAAGCTTGATGATCACCAGGCAACATGTTAAACGAAAACATCTTAAAGATCCTTCATTTTTGGGCTGGAGGGGGGTTTGCATAAAATGTCATTGCACCGTGTTACCCAAAGCAGTCTGACTATTTCTCACTTGATCATTTATTTATGTTATATGTTACATTAAATAATGATTTTTTTTTTAAAAAAAATGTGTTTTTCTGTTTTTTGGTTTATTTTTTAAGGTTCCCCATTTAGGAGATGATGCAATGCCTTTTGCATACTTCCACCTGAAGCGTGGAGGCAATTGCATTACAGACCATAAGAGGGAGGCATCATTTTGCAGATCACTGGTCATAAAGAGACCGACTATGGGGCTGTTGTCCGGTCGTTAGAAGAAATGGTTCTCATGAAAACCAGCGTGCGAAGGACATCTGGTCACAGGTAACAGTCGGTAGATAAAGGATTCTACCAGAGAAAAGCTTTTGGGGGCAAAGAGTTCCTGGGAACTGGCAGAGGAGTAACTGGCAGTTAAAGACAGACGACTGCAGACATGGGAGCAGGAGGATATTTGGAGGAGGTGTGGTCACTTTACAGGCCATTTACAAATTCCAGTCGGCCACTGATATAAAGTGGCTTTGCTACGTCCCCAGATAATTCTTTATTTTAACAGAGGGTCCCTGTTTAAACCTCAACTGCCAATACCCCTTCTACAAAAGCAATATAAGGCCAAAAGGACAAGCCTGGGACCCCCATGTGAGGGCTTTCATTAATCAGGATTGTCCAACCTGCAGCACCTCCAGCTGTTGCTGAACTGCAACCCCCCCCCCCCACACACACACACACACACACACACACACAGTTTGAGTGGGATGCAGTTTAACATCTGGAGGAGCTGTCTAGATAGTGAACATATGAAATAATAAGCACACTGTTATATCAGATTTAGCAGCCCCCACTGCAATGCTGGATAGTGAGATTGAGCCCCTGCACGAGTGGGGAGTCCGGGTGACAGACGTCAGGGTGCAGCAGATCCACGGGTGACAGGTGTGAGCGTGGGCGAAGGATACGTTTCCAGGCAGAGAGATGCCGGAAATGCTGCTGATTAGACGAGGGGGTTTAATATGGAAAAGAGAGACAGGAGGGATGTGGGAAATATGAGGAGTCCAAGCAGCACAGCTGTGGTATAGGTGATCGCCGCATGAGCACTTATTACCGGACTTTATTACCTGACATGAAGCAGCTCTACTGCGCCCCGAACAGCCGGGAATGTGGTTTCTTTCTCTACTCAGCCACTTCCCTCAGCCGGTAGCTTGAGCCTCGGCCTGGATCCCTCCGCCCCCCCCGGGCGCAGTTCCTATTCTCACCTGTCTCACGAATCCATCGTCTTCCTTTGCCTCATCACGCACTTTCTTCCCTGAGAGCCTTCCTTCTCTTTCTCCTTCCTCGCCACCGCCTGGACCCCGGATCTTTCTCTTCCCCGGCTCAGGTATCTCTTCGCTTCCTCACAGCTTTTTTTTTCCCCTTCTAATCAGTAATGGCGACCGCCTCGGAAGCGCGCATAAGCTCGCGACTGCCTTTCGCCCAAACACACAGACTTCGGGCCCAGCGCGCTCCCGCAGGCTCTAGGCAGAGGAACGACAAATGGTGACGTCAACGCCAGGATCAGGGGCGTCTTCCCGCCCTTCCATGCTGCGAACTCTCACAGCCTCACACCCAAAGCATCACGGGAGTTGTAGTGTCATTTCCTTTTCACTCTCATTTTAAGAGAAAGTTTATCTCCACATTGAGAAATCTATGCTGCAAGTCCGGGTGGGTGGTTTTCTAGCAGCACAAGTAGTAGAACTGTAGCACAAGTTCCTCAGTCATTTCTCACACACGACAAAGTTGCTGCCGCAGTTGCTGTCTGATTTCTCACTTATTTTCTATAGATGAAATTAGAGAAGGAAAATCTCCCTAACTGGTGTGGTATTGTAACCAACTGCCAATTAGCTTTGAGCTGTTTTCTACAACAAGGTATAAAATGAAAACTAGGGACAGGCACCAAATCTACTATTTTGGATTTGGCCGAATACCGAACCTAATCCAACCCCTAATTTGCATATGCAAATCAGTGAGGGGGAGGGAAAAAGAGAGCTGCGCTTCCTTGTTTTGTGACGAAAAGTCACATGATTAAAGGATTCGATTCAGCCGAATCCTGCTGAAAATGCCCGAATACCTAACCGAATCCTGGATTCGGTGCATCCCTAATGAAAACATTCATCTGATTGGTTGTTACTATGGGTCACTGCACTGGTGCCATCAGTGATGTAACTAGATTTTACTGGGTCCCTAAATATTGATTAGTTGGCCTATTCTACCAAGATATATTAAAATTGCCCATTAATTAGGAGCAGGCCCGTACTGGCAATCTGTGGGTTCTGGCAAATGCCAGAGGGGCTGCTATAAGATGCCATAGAAAATCAGTATTTAGTGGGCTAGTGGGGGCTGTTTGGGCCTCTGTGTGGGCTGATTGGGCCCAGGACAACAAAATTTCCTGGACCCCCTGGGCTGCGCCCACTGCAAGCCCCACCTACAGGTCCGCCCTCCCCACCACATGGTAAAAAAACAAAAAAAATACTGATGGCTAGGGTTCCCACATGTTAATAAAAAATAAAAAGATATTGGTGGTCAGGGCCCCCCATAATAAAACATTTGTGGCCAGGGCCCCCCCATTAAAAAATATTGGTGGCTAGGACCACACATGAGAAAAACAAATTGGTGGCCAGGGCCCCCCTCCCACATTATAAGAAAATTGGTGGCCGCAGTCAGCAGCTCTCAGAAAGATGGGGGGCCCGGCTAATCAAGTAAGTGTGGCGTGGCCGGGGCCGGGGCCCCCTTACCCTAGGGGCCCCCTACAACTCTCCCCCCTGTCCCCCCCTGATGGCTGCCCTGATTGGGCCTCTGTGTAACTGAAATGCCAGGGCCTATTTTAAATCTCAGTCCGGACCTGATTATTGGCCTTATTGGGACGAGTTGAGAAACTTGCCTCAGACAACAGTGCCTCATGAGTTACCAGGGGTGGAAAAAATGTGCCACCAAGTTTAAATAGCCCAATTTGTCTATAAAATCTCCAACTTGGCAACCCTGGGGGGGAGGCAGGATTGCCCCTGACCCAGACACTCCCTCAACCACCCCTCTGCTACAGTTACACCCCTGGGTGCCATTATCTGGGGAAAATGCCATATATTTATGATGTGTTGCACTGCCTATAGGGAGGTGAATTGGAGTCCAATTGGTATTGGCACGTCAGGTGGCTCTCTCCTACCCCAGTGGCATAAAATGTTTTATGGATTTTATAGGGTACAGTTAAGCCTATGGGACAAGTGGCGTTTAAACCACCATGAGAGAATATTAGAGAAAATTGGCCCTTGTTGGTAATTACCTGGAGCTTTCTGTCCAAATGTGATTACTGCATGCTGAGAAATTATTTTGTTGGATGTAAATCCTTCAACCAAGTGGGTGCAGTAACATCATATTAGATGTTTACATGGAAAAATCTGCTAATTTGATCAGGCCAGATTTACAACATAAAATTCAGGAGCTGAATAGGGGGCAGTAGACTGATTTTTCTAAGGTCACATACAGTGTTGAACTGGGACACCAGGGGCCCACCAAAAAACCTTAGACCAGGAGCCTACCAAAAAACCTTAATCCAGGGACCCACCAAAAAAACCTTAATCCAGGGACCCACTCTCAGTAATACCTCTATTCTCCTTGTTACGTTTGTTTACACACTATAATCTATTATTCCATCCATTTAGCCTCTTTTTCCTCATAGAAATAGGGAATGACCATGAAATAGGCCAAATGTTTAGCAGCATGAGGGTCCACTGACACCTGGGCCCACCGGGAGTTTTCCTGGTATCCCAGTGGGCCAGTCCGACACTGGTCACATAAGTGAATTACAAGTGCTTCAACTGAAGCCCTAGCCTTACAGCAAAGAACTAGGTCCTGCATCTCTGACACCATCCCTTATTTTCAAGCCAGCAGACTGGTACTGGTGCAACCTATGCAGTCGCAAATTGGTATTCATCTCTACTAAATCATGTTTCCTCAGGGGACATGTAGCTGCAGTTTAGCCTGACATATTTATTAATGAGCATCTGTGACTTCTCCACCTTATTCTGTTCATTCATTATTAGATTTCCTCCGACTGAAAATATCCAGTTGCACTGAAAATTTTGGTCTGAATTACAATTAAGATGCTGCTGAATTTCATGCAAGTCAATTCTCTACATGAACAAACCTACCCCCCTCACGCTCGAGGTAATTGGGTGGTAGAAACGGGTTTTGTTTGTGAGTTTGCAATTTAATCTGCTCAACACTTGAATGTATATCATCTAGAAAGGGAAATGGTTTAATCACAGTGGTCAGTGTAACTGAGATTTATGGCATAATTAGGGATGTTTTGGAGCACAATTGATTTTCAGTTTGGTGGGCACCAATAACTTGGAAAAGTTCACCTTTCATTTCGACAACAATCAGGTGATGGTGGCATGGAAATTTGACTACCATGTTTTTAAGCAGCTATTGATCTATGAGTGCACCCATTTTCCATTTGCCAGCAGCATGCCAAGATGGAAATCAGCCTGCCAACAGAAAGCCCAGAATAACTCTGTATGCCATTTTCATCCCTATAATGCTATGGCTTCAAATATAATCAATAAGGATTATTTAGAGGGCATTGTGGAGTCATCTAGAAGTTGTGCAAGGGCAAAAAAGACTTAGGCTGAAAGAGGCAGGTACCTAGGCTGTGGTGGGCCATCTCTTCTGAAAAAATACATTAAGAAATGGGGTTCTTATGCAAATATTATTATTTAGTATTGTTGGTTGATGGGTGGGCCTTACGTATATTAATTACCATATACAAATGAAGTGGGTCATCATAATAACATCAGCACTGGGGTCATACAGAGAACTAGTTTACAGAAAAGATGAAGTATTGTGGAAAAAAACTAATATACTTACATTATTAAAACACTTTATAGTCACTTTGTGTGCTTAAAATGAGTAATCCATGCTAAGGGGCAAATTCATCAAGGGTCGAATATCGAGGGTTAATTAACCCTCGATATTCGACTGGGGAATGAAAATTTTGCGGAAATACTTAGATCGAACGATCGAAGGAATAATCGTTCGATCGAACGATTAAATCCTTTGAATCGAATGATTCGAAGGATTTTAATCCAACGATCGAAGGATTATCCTTCGACCACAAAAAGTTAGCCAAGCCTATGGGGACCTTCCTAACATTGAGCTCGGTAGTTTTTATGTGGCGAACTAGGGGGTCGAAGTTTTTTCTTAAAGAGACAGTACTTCGACTATCGAATGGTGGAATAGTCTAACGGTTTTTAGTTTGAATCATTAGTTTCGAAGTCGTAGTCGAAGGTCAAAGTAGCCCATTCGATGGTCGAAGTAGCCCATTCGATGGTCGAAGTAGCCAAAAATTTGAAGTTTTTTTTCTTCTATTCCTTCACTCGAACTTAATGAATGGGCCCCTAAGTGTCAGCACTCACCCAAAGCATCGTCTTAGTATTCAGGACACATCATATGGTGGCCATATACACCAATTTATTCAGGAAGACTACTGTTAGACTGTAATGATAGACTGCAATCTTTTTCAAATGCCTTTATTCAGACATTTGCTATAAGCTAGAGAGCAGCAACATTTCAGACCTGTTTGGTCTTTTATTATGAGGGTAATGGCCAGTTATAATCATGATTTTTACTAAGGATGCTTTAGGACCATGAATTCTCCATGCAGCGGCTCATCTTATCTCAAGCCTGCTCATTTTCTTGCTTCATCCTCCTACCATTAAGACCAGGTGTTATCCAATTAGTCTCACCAGCTGCTGCTACAGTGATCAAGAGACTGTACAAGCGAGAAATTCTTGCCTATTCACTTTTATTCACAGTCCCTGCTACTAAGCTGTGCAAGTGTCAGTTTTGTCTCTCTCTCTCTCTCGAGGTCTTAAACATTTCCTTAGTTTTAGGCCTGTGCTGACTTCTCTGATTGTGAAATGACCCAGACTCTGATTTTGACTTATATTCTCACTCAAACAGGACATTATTGTATTAGAGAGGGTACAGAGAAGGGCAACTAAGGTATGGAAAATCTTAGCTATCAAGAAAGACTGGCCAAATTGGGGATGTTCACACTGGAGAAGAGGCACTTAAGGGTCGATATGATAACTATTTACAAGCCCGTCATCAGGGGGGGACAGGGGGGACAAGTGTCCCAGGCCCGAGCATGAAGTGGGGCCCGGCAGTGCTGCAGTTTAGAAAGAGCTGGGCCCCCCTTGCCAGCGCTGAAGATCTGCGGCCAGCCAAAAAGCCCAACAGCTAAACTCCCAAAGCGGCATATAGACCCAAAGCCACCAAAATAGCTGAAGCGGCGAAAAGACCCGAAGTCACGAAAATAGGCAAAGCCCAAGTCCCGAAGCAGCGAAAAGACCAGAATCACAAAAACAGCCGGAATTGAAGTCCTGAAGCCACGAGTTCAATTCTACTGAATACCAATTTCTGTATTTTGTTTTTTTTTAATCCCCTGGCCACCAATGTATTATTTTAATATTCTATAGGCCCCTGCTACCAACGTTTTTTTTTTATAATATTTTTTGGGGCCCCAATTTTTTTTAACAGGTAAGGGGGGCCCTGGCACCAATGATTTTTTAAAAAAAATTTTTTGGGGCCCAATTTTTTTTTTACTTGTAAGGGGGCCTTTTTTAGCGCTGATGTCTGTGTGGTCTTTTAGCTGTGATGTGGAGTAGGCGGGGTCTGGGGCAGGGCTTGGGCGCCAGGGTGGGTGGGGCACAGGGGGGCCCGAAAATTTTGTTCCTAATGGCGGCCCTGACTATGTATAAATATATAAGGGGATCATATAATAATCTCTCTAATGCTTTATTTACCAGTAGGTCTTTCCAGCTGACACAAGGTCACCAATTCCGTTTAGAAGAAAAGAGGTTCCACCTAAATATTCGGAAGGGGTTTTTTACAGTGAGAGCTGTGAAGATGTGGAATTCTCTCCCTGAATCAGTTGTACAGGCTGATACATTAGATAGCTTTAAGAAGGGGTTGGAGGGCTTCTTAGCAAGTGAGGGAATGCAGGGTTATGGGAGATAGCTCATAGTACAAGTTAATCCAAGAACTGGTCATTTTGGAGTCAGGAAGGATCAACTGTCAGTTAGGCAGGTTAAAAAAAGTTAAAAGGTTGAACTTGATGGACATCTGTGCCTTTTTTCAACCTAGTTTACTATGTTACTACGTTCGATCCTCTACTTTCTTTTCGGTAATTGATGGAGCTTTCCTGCTAGAAACTGCACACGTGCCAGAACATGGCATCCATGAGCTTCTCTGCGACGCTCTGCACATATAGGTCAGTGTTGCTGGACATTTTTTCTAGTAGAACACTATGTATGTGGGGAGGAAGCAGAGAGGTGGGCCATTGGAGGGTAGGCGAATGGGGGCTTGTAGTTGTATGGTGGTTTAGTTCTTTAGTTAACCATCCCAAAAATGGATTGAAAGTAAATGGAATTTCTGAGTCTTAAAGGGAATAAAATCTCAAGACGTTAATTTGCCTATGTCTTTAGAGAAACACATAGGGGCACATTTACTTAGCTCGAGTGAAGGAATAGAATAAAAAATACTTCGAATTTCGAAGTATTTTTTGGGCTAAATACTTGACCATCGCATTGGCTACTTCTACCTTTGACTATGACTTTGAATTGAATGATTTGAACTAAAAATCGTTCGACTATTCGACCGTACGATAGTCGAAGTACTGTCTCTTTAAAAAAAACTTCGACCACCTACTTCGCCACCTAAAACTTACCGAGCATCAATGTTAGCAATCCTAGCTTTTTTTGATAGAAAGAAAATCGTTTGATCGATGGATTAAAATCCTTCAAATCGTTCGTTTTGAAGGATTTAATTGTTGGAACGATATATTCCTTCGATTGTACGAACGAAGTAAATGCGGTAAATCCTTCGACTTCGATATTTGAAGTCGAAGGATTTTACTTCGACAGTCGAATATCGAGGGTTAATTAACCCTCGATATTCGACCCTAAGTAAATGTGCCCCCACAGTAATGCAAGTTAGAGGCACAGCCATGTTTGCTCTGATGAGTTTATATCATCCACAGACTCTAATGCAAAGTGCCCTCTACTGGCCAAAGTATTATGAAAAAGTCTAAAAAATTTACTTGGATTTACTAAGCAATATCTTGGGAACAAAGGAATTGAATCTTTCAGATGGAGTATGTTTGCTTTACAAGCTATGAAACAACTATTGCTTTTTAATTCATGTCCTTTTAATCCAGTGGTTGTCAGACTTTTTCAAGTCAAGTTCCCCTTGAATATTTGATCTTTGACCTGTAACAAGGTCGAAGACAGAGAGGTAAAAACTGGCATATCAGTTATTTAGACATAATTCCAACAATATCTAGAGCAGAAATTAAGCTTTCACTCCTAATCTCACCCTAGTTTACCTTCAGTCTGGGCTTTCAAGCATATTTAGGAGAGAAAATAAGGCATTTGCTCCTAATCTTATAATCCCTAGTTTAGATTATTTCATGCTTCATCTCTCACCTTGCCAATTCTGACCTTCCCTATCCTCACACCTTGTGTCTCAACCCCTTTTTTTTAAGATGATAAACTCTCTTGGTTGTTGGTTGTATATGTTTTCTTGCATGTTTAATGTATACACACATTTGTTGTACAACACTGTGGAATATGGTGATGCTTTAAAATACATGTAGCCTAACTGACAGTAAGACAGAGCCCCTCCTGTCATTGCTCCAAGTCTCCTCCAGGAGGTGAACCCTATAATTTAGGAGCCACTGCCTAAAGGGGTTGTTCACGGTCAAGAATTTTTTCAGTTCAGTTTGTTTGAGATAGTTCACCAGAAATAAAGATTTTTTTCAATTACTTTCTATTTGTGTCAGTTTTTCTAATATTGAAGTGTAATGTTTCATTTTTCACCTTCTAAAGCAGTTCTTGGAGTTGGGATTTTTGACTTTTTAAGGGTCAGTCCACACGAGCAGAGATTAGCCGCCCCAAAGAAGAGGCGATTTGTCGATGGGGCGGCTAATCGCCCCAAACTGGCTTCCCCCTGCCCTCCGCTGGCTAAAATGAAAATCGCCTGCGGCAATTCACATGCGGTGCTTCGTTTTCCAAAGTCGTACGGAGGGCAGGGGGAAGGCAGTTCAGGGAGATTGTCGCCCCAAAGAAGAGGCAATTTGTCGCTGGGGAGACTAATGTTCCCGAATCTGCTCTTGTGGACTGACAATAACTGTTCTAAATTGATACATTTATTTAATACATTAAATCTTTGTCCCTGCTGAGCAGAATCCATGAGCTTCATTAAAGGCAGCAGTTAGAATTGATACAATAGTTGCTAATATTCCACAAATACTGCCTATAAATGGATCAACTTATGTAGCAAATTGCAACCGTTCAGAATCTGCTCCTGAATTACTGAGCTGCCAGAGACACGAACATTCAACTTGAAGCTTCAATCTTGGGAGAACGGTAAAAAATGGAAAGTGATTTTAAAAAGTATTTGTTTATGGTGAACAATCTGAAAACAACTGAACTGAAACAAGTGTTTGAAAGGGGAACAACCCCTTTAAATTAAACACATGCCCTAAGAAGCAGCAGGTATTTCTGGGGTCTCAACATTTGCTTTCTACAATTCAGAGTGTGCTTACTGTTAAGTCAATTATGACCCGAACAGCTCTGTGTAGGAATTTGTCTATGTGGTGAGAATCCCAATAATGAATAATCAAAGCACCAGTCGAAGCATTGTGCCCTAAAGCACCCTTGTCTGCAGAACTGATCCATTTTCCTATTATACTTGCTGATTTGGATTTTACATTGGTCACATTTGGTCATGTTAACAGTGATAATACATGGCCAGGGCTGAATATATTATATAAACATTGTATGGAGGTCTTTCTTATTTGTTGCTCACGGACTCTGGGGCAAATTCACTAAGATTCGTAGCTGCGCCAGGCGTAACTTCGCCGCACTTTGCCACACTTCGCCAGGCGTAGTTTCGCCAGCGCTCAGGGGTAGAGTAAGGTTGCGAAGTTGTGCTAGCGTTGATTCGCTAAGCGAAGCGAAGTTACGCTAGCGATGGTTAATTTGCATACGGCTCCAAATTCTAATTTCAATGGAGGAATACGTACAATCACTACAAATGCCTGGGAAACCTTCAAAACATCAAATAAAATTTTTATTTTGCCCTACACATGTGCCCACTGTATAGTTAAGGTTGCCATGAGTTAGGAAATGTAGGGGGGAAGGAGGGGAGCCCCAAATAATGTTTCGATCTTTTTCAGCCTATCACCCATAATATAGAAAAAACGCCAGAGTTTTTTGGGACTTAGAAAAAATTTGAACTTTTTTTGAAGCAAGCAATCCCTATCTACTCTATTGCGCTTCTCCTGGTCTGAGGTGGCGAAGGAAGTCTAGCGTAAAAGGTAGCGTTAGGTACAATGCGCGCGTTAATTTGCGTAGTTAAGTCCGTTGCGAAAGTTCGCCAGGCGTAAGGGTGCGAAGTAACACTAGCGAATTTACGCCAGCGTTCATTAGTGAATTTGCAAAGTAACGAAAATGACCAACGCTAGCAAATTGATGCTAGCGGTAGGCGCTTCGGCGCATAGTGAATTTGCCCCAATCTGTCTATTACAGTTAAAAATGAAATTAAATAAATAAAGGATAATGGTGCCATGTAGCCAGGCATAGCCTCCCAATGACTTAGTAGCATTGTTACTAGCGTTACAATTAGGATCAAATGTGTGTATTTGTTACATGACGCTTCATAGATGTGAATTTGGTTTCTAGGATAATACAATTGCACATAATGAGATGTCCTTTAGGATGCTAGTTTTTTAAAAAAAAATATTTGTATTTGTACATTTTACATAATTAAAATTACATGTAATCATAAACAAACCGTTTTTTGGTTTATATCAAGTGGGAAATAATCCCCTACAATCAAGTTATAACTGGTCGCATAAAAATAACATTATTCCATTTCGTCAGTTACCATATCATATGTTTAGGATTGATTGTTTTACCATAATGTAGTACAGTTGTAAGTTGTGCTATGAAGGTTATTGAAAGTTTTGAGAATGAAATGTACATTAAAATTTCTTTATAACAGCATCAGTACAGTAACAATTTAGATAACGAGGAGAGAAAAAAAGAATAAACTGTTTCTAGAACATCCTAGTGGAGACTAATGGTCATCTTTTGTCGTCATTTAAAGGGATACTGTCATGGGAAAACATGTTTTTTTCAAAACGCATTAGTTAATAGTGCTGCTCCAGCAGACTTCTGCACTGAAATCCAATTCTCAAAACAGCAAACAGATTTTTTTATATTCAATTTTAAAATCTGACATGGGGCTAGACATTTTGTCAGTTTCCCAGCTGCCCCAGTTATGTGACTTGTGCCTGCACTTTAGGATGGAACTACTTTCTGGCAGGCTGTTATTTCTCCTACTTAATGTAACTGAATCAGTCTCAGTGGGACTTGGCTTTTACTATAGAGTGTTGTTTTTAGATCTACCAGGCAGCTGTTATCTTGTGTTAGGGAGCTGCTATCTGGTTACCTTCCCATTGTTCTGTTGTTAGGCTGCTGGGGGGGGTGATATCACTCCAACTTGCAGTACAGCAGTAAAGAGTGACTGAAGTTTATCAGAGCACAAGTCACATGACTGGGGGCAGCTGGGAAACTGTGTTTTGGAAAAAAAAACGTTTTCCCATGACAGTATCCCTTTTAGGGATGCACCGAATCCAGGATTCGGTTCGGGATTCGGGCAGGATTTGGCCTTTTTCAGCAGGATTCGGATTCGGCCGAATCCTTCTGCCCAGCCAAACCGAATCCTAATTTGCAAACGCAAATTAGGGGTGGGGAGGGAAATCGCGTGACTTTTTGTCACAAACCAAATAAGTAAAAAATAGTTTCCCCGTCCAACCCCTAATTTGCATATGTTAATTAGGATTCGGGTTCGGTATTCGCCCGAATCTTTTGCAAAGGATTCGGGGGTTCGGCCGAATCCAAAATAGTGGATTCGGTGCATCCGTAATCCCTTAAACAATGTTAGGTCTGGAGTGAACTGATGTCATCTCCATTCTATGGTTAGGAGTCAAGTAGGGAGTGTACCGTTAAATCTATAGTTGACCCATAAATGCCAAGTTTTTTGGACTGATTGGATCCTGTCCGTAGCTAGCCCTGTTTGCCTCTTGTTTATATAAATCCAGTCAATTTTGCTTTTAAACATAATGTAGTTTATACTGGGGGACTTCCAAAATTTTGCTATAGTTTGTCTGGCCACTAGGATGCTAGTTCTTGAATCCACACTAATGCCAGTTCTGTTGTACTGGGCATGACCCACTTAATGTAAGCAATTATTTGAGTTGATTAGATTTTTTGTTTTGTTTTTCAAGTGCAGTTTTTTTTTTCAAGCGTGACATGAATGAAGGGGGGTCTGAAACTGCTGCTGACCTCACAGTTCATCCCACACAGCACTAGAGAGAAGAATTCCAGGAATTTCAGCCAGGGCTCCCATTTCAGTCAGACCCCGCCCGGCTTCATGTCTGGACAAGAAAGGATTCTCTGGCAGGTTTCAGGCAGATATTTGCACACACAGAATGGAGTGAGCCCCTTCTGTTTTTAGGAGATTTAAACTCCAGTATTCTTTTATATCCCCCCCCCCCATTTATCGTTGAAGGTAAAAAAAGAAAAGGAAAAGTAAACAAAAAAAAAAACAGAAAAATCATAAGTGCTTACCCAGAACTGAAGAGCTCTTATAATAATATTGATATAATTGAGATTATAATCACAATAACCATTCAATTTATAGTGCAACAATATGTAATATCAACAGCCCCATAGCTGTCTTTAAATACTTGCAGTTTGTAAACGAAGCACAAGCTAAATTGACTACAATTGGATTTATATTATTTCTGTTATTTTGGCTCATTATGGAGGCCATTCCCTATTCATCTGCTGTTCATATTGATGTCTGTCATTTCAACAACTTCCTGGTCACTGGGGTTAATTACACTATAATACACAAAAGCCATGAATATACTGTAAATTATATCCTTATAAACGGTGAGTTCTGATGTCATCAGTTATAAACGGTGAGTTCAGATGTCATTTCTGTCACGTGACTCACTGAAACTTGTGTATTATAATAAATAAAGTACCCCCAAAATATGAGGATATTAGAAATTACCTCGGAGTTCCATGACCTGTATAAAAAGACTCGGCCTTCGGCCTCGTCTTTTTATATGGTCATGAAACTCCTCAGTAACTTATAATAGTAATAGTATAAGTAATAGTAACTTATAAGAGGGGGTACTTTATTCACTATATATCCCTTTCTGTAAAGGTGGCCATACACTATAAGTGTAATGGAGTCTACTGACCTGCTCCAAGATGGCGTCCAAAATGGCGATTCCTCTTCCCTGCACATGGCTCCGGGTGGTCGCAATCATTCCGCATCATCTCCTTCTTGCCCTGTGATTGGTCGCCGACGACGGAACGGACGCCGGCGTCAGAATCGGGCGCCGGCGTCAAGGCGTCAGCGTGGGGACGCTGGCGTCTGCGTCTGACGCAAGCGCGTCAAATTTGGCGCCAATAGACTGGACTATAAAGACCCTCATTTCCATCCTGTCCTTGCCCAATTATAGGTCTATTTCATATAGTTCCTGGGTGCGATATATTCTGTCTTGCTTATCCGTGTTTGAACCTTGCCTGTTATCGACTTTGAATCTGTACTGCCTGTCTTGACCATTCTGCCTGTTTTACGACCATTCTTTGATAAACCCTTTTCTGTACCGCGAACTTGGATTGTTGCCTCCTCTTTGGTCCTTACTTCAACTGCGCCTTCGGGCCTTACAGTATAATTGGGCCATGGACCCCTCGGAGGAGGCCCAAGTACCCCTCGATGTCGGAGGGGCCATTCGGGGATTGGCTTCTCGCATGAAATCCTATGAAGCCCAGCAGTCTCAAATTGGCCAGGCAATTGATGTTATCCTGGAGAAATTGACTGCCATGTCTCCAGCGGCTCCTGCGGCTGTGCCTTTTCCTGCCATTCCTGCTCCTCTCCAGGTGTCTGAACCTCGTGTTCCCGCTCCACCTCCTTTCAGCGGAGACCCAAAAGCTTGTCGTGGTTTTATTAACCAATGTGAAATTCAATTCACTCTGCAGCCAGGCCAGTTCGTCTCCGAGCAAGCCAAGGTTGGTTTTGTCATCTCCCGTCTGCAGGGGAAGGCTCTGGAATGGGCGTCACCCCTTTGGGAGAAGAGAGACCCGCTGATCGACAACGCCGGGGCCTTTCTCCAAGAACTCCGGACGGTGTTTGACGCTCCTGGTCGTACTATTGCAGCCTCGGCTCGACTGTTCCAGCTTCAACAAGGCACTCGCTCAGTCTCCGAGTATGCCATTGAATTTCGTACCCTGGTGGCAGAGACCTCCTGGAATAACGATGGTTACCACGCGGCCTTTTACAACGGCTTGGCTATACGCATTAAGAATGACCTCGTTTCCCGGGAAATTCCTTCTCGGTGGGAGGATCTGGTGGCCTTGGCGGTGAAGGTGGATACCCGGCAGAGGGAGTTCCAGCTTGAACTCGACCGAGAGCGTACAAAGAGGTACCCCCGGTTCCAACCTTCTTTGGCCCCCCGCTTCCAGAGACCCCTGCTTTTCAATCCTGTTCCCCCTGTGCTTCCTCCTGCTCCTATGGATTCTGCTTCTACCTCCTTGCCGGCTGAAGAACCCATGCAGATAGGGCGGGCTCGCCTGTCCGAACAGGAGAAACTCCGGAGAAGGGCTGCCGGTCTGTGCCTTTACTGTGGGGGTAAAGCCCACTTTGCCCAGGAGTGTCCAGTGAAGCCGGGAAACGCCAAAGCCTAGGTAAGCTCGGGGAGACTTACCTGGGTGGGATTTGTCATTCTCCCCATTCCTCTGCTCTACGTTTCCTTCTTCCGGTGCAGATCCAGTTTGGCTCTCTAAAGTTTTCCTCACAAGCCTTCCTAGATTCCGGTGCCGCAGGAAACTTCATGGATCGATCCTTTGCAAGACGTCATTCCATCCCTCTCCAACCCTTGGCAGTTCCTCTTCGTGTCCTGGCGATTGATGATCGTCCTCTGTCGTCTGCCTTCGTCTCGCATTCTACTCAGGAACTTTCTTTTAAGGTGGGCACCATGCATTTGGAGAGACTATCCTTCCTCCTCATTGATTGCCCTTCCACTCCGGTTGTCCTGGGACTGCCATGGTTATGTGTACATAATCCAGTCATTGACTGGTCCACATTGCAAGTTTCCAGATGGAGTCCTTTTTGTTTACAGAACTGCCTACCCACTGTTCCGGTTGTCAAAATTTCCTCTGTGTCCTCTAATTCTTCTCTTCCCTCTGTATACCAAGCATTTGCCGATGTGTTTAACAAGTCTTCTGCTGAGATTCTTCCTCCCCATCGACCTTACGATTGCCCGGTGGAACTTCTATCCGGCTCTATGCCCCCCAGGGGCCGCACCTACCCACTCTCTCCTACGGAAACTTCTGCTATGAAGTTATACATCCAGGAGAATCTTCAGAGAGGATTCATCCGTCCTTCCACCTCCCCTGCCGGAGCAGGTTTCTTCTTTGTTGAGAAAAAGGATGGTAGTTTGCGGCCCTGCATCGACTACAGAGGACTCAACAAGATCACAGTTAAAAACAGGTACCCTCTTCCTCTTATTTCTGAACTGTTTGACCAGCTTAGGGGTGCCAATATCTTTACAAAGCTGGATCTTCGGGGGGCATACAATCTTATCCGGATCCGTGAAGGGGACGAGTGGAAGACCGCCTTTAATACCCGTGATGGACATTATGAGTACTTGGTCATGCCCTTTGGTCTCTGTAATGCTCCTGCGGTCTTCCAGGAGTTTGTGAATGATATTTTTCGGGATTTGTTGGGTCTATGTGTGGTCGTTTATCTGGATGACATTCTTGTTTTTTCTAAAGATCTTTTGGAACATCGTGCCCAAGTACGTGAAGTCCTTTCCAGACTAAGGAAGAACAATCTCTTTGCTAAATTGGAGAAATGCACTTTTGAAGTCTCGTCTATTCCTTTCCTTGGCTATATCATTTCTCCTCTAGGTTTCAAGATGGATCCTGCCAAGGTGTCTGCAATCCTGGACTGGCCTCTTCCTACCAGTGTCAAAGCCATTCAGAGGTTTGTTGGCTTTGCCAATTATTACAGACAGTTTATAAAAAATTTTTCTTCCAGACTTTCTCCAATTCTGGCCCTGATTCGTAAGGGGGGCAAACCTCAACACTGGTCTCCTCAAGCCCTGGAATCTTTCAAGTCCCTCAAAGAGGCCTTTTCTTCCGCTCCAATTCTTCGGCACCCAGAACCTCTACATCCCTTCTTCATGGAAGTTGACGCCTCTGATGTCGGAGCTGGAGCAGTTTTATCACAGAGATCCATTTCTGACGGTAAACTCCACCCTTGTGCGTTCTTTTCTAAAAAATTTTCTGCCCCAGAACAGAACTATGATGTGGGGAATCGTGAACTGCTTGCCATCAAATTAGCCTTGGAGGAATGGAGACACCTACTGGAGGGTTCTTCGGTTCCTGTGACGATTTTTACCGACCATAAGAATCTTGAGTTCATCCAAACCCTCAAACGCCTGAATCCCCGGCAAGCCAGGTGGGCACTTTTCTTTTCCCGTTTTAATTTTGTCATTACTTTTCGTCCTGGCTCCAGAAACAGGAAGGCCGATGCCTTATCCAGAAGCTTTATTCCCGAAGATTCTGTGTCCGAGGAACCTGAACCTGTGGTACCCTCCATCAAGATTATCGCTGCCTTGTTCCCTTCCTGTGCCTCCCAATTGTTGTCCGCTCAAGATTCTGCTCCTGCGGAAACTCCTCTGGGTGTTGCTTTTGTCCCTCCAGAATTTCGTCTTGCTATTTTGTCTCAGTCTCATAGTTCCAAACAGGCCGGACATCCTGGAATTCAGAAGACGACCGAGCTCTTGTCTCGTCTAGTATGGTGGCCAACCTTAAGAAAGGACGTTAAAGATTTTGTCTCCTCATGTTCCACGTGTGCTGTGTCTAAATCCGGACATTCTCCTCCCAAGGGTTTTCTTCTTCCTCTGCCCATCCCATCTCGACCCTGGACTCACCTCGCCATGGACTTTATTGTAGATTTGCCCATTTCCTCCGGCCACACTGTCATTTGGGTTGTTATCGACAGATTCAGTAAGATGGCTCATTTCACTCCTCTCCGCAAACTGCCTTCTGCTCCTGAACTTTCAGAACTGTTTATTAAACATATTTTTCGCCTCCATGGCTTTCCAGCAGAAATTGTGTCCGATCGTGGTCCCCAATTTGTGTCTAAATTTTGGAGGTCACTGTGTAATGCTTTAAATATCTCTCTTCAATTTTCTTCTTCTTATCATCCTCAGTCCAATGGTGCCGCTGAACGTGTTAACCAGGCCTTGGAGCAATTTCTTCGTTGCCATGTGTCTTTGTGTCAAGACGACTGGTCGGACCTTCTTCCCTGGGCGGAGTTTGCCCATAACAATTCTTTACATTCTTCTTCCCAGAAATCTCCTTTCTTCTGTGTGTATGGCCGGAACCCATTGGCATTCCCTCAGGATCTCTTACTAACAAATGTTCCTGCTGCTAATGATCAAGCCGCGCATATGCTGGCCATCTGGCAGGCCACCACTGCTAATCTGGAAAAGAGTTCATCCTCTCAAAAGAAGTTTGCCGACAGGAAAAGAATTGCCGCCCCACCCTATGCTCCTGGTGACAAGGTCTGGTTGTCTACACGAAATATTCGCCTCAAGATTCCCACTCCTAAGCTTGGCCCCAAATTCATCGGTCCCTTTCCCATCATCGAGGTCATCAACCCTGTGGCAGTTCGTCTTCTTCTTCCTCCCGAGATGCGGATCCCTAACGCCTTTCATGTGTCTCTCCTTAAACCTGCAGTGTCTTCCCCCTCTTCTTCTTCCACAGCTCCTGTTGTTATCGATGACCATCTAGAATTTGAAGTCAGCAGGATTCTGGACTCTCGTTTTTCCAGGGGCGCTCTCCAGTACCTTGTCGAATGGAAGGGTTTCGGTCCCGAGGAATGTTCTTGGGTGAAAAAGTCTGATGTCCATGCCCCCATCCTTGTTCGCAGGTTTCATAGGCAGTTTCCTTCCCGTCCTGGTCCCGGTGGTCCTGAGGCCCCCCCTAAGGAAGGGGGTACTGTAATGGAGTCTACTGACCTGCTCCAAGATGGCGTCCAAAATGGCGATTCCTCTTCCCTGCACATGGCTCCGGGTGGTCGCAATCATTCCGCATCATCTCCTTCTTGCCCTGTGATTGGTCGCCGACGACGGAACGGACGCCGGCGTCAGAATCGGGCGCCGGCGTCAAGGCGTCAGCGTGGGGACGCTGGCGTCTGCGTCTGACGCAAGCGCGTCAAATTTGGCGCCAATAGACTGGACTATAAAGACCCTCATTTCCATCCTGTCCTTGCCCAATTATAGGTCTATTTCATATAGTTCCTGGGTGCGATATATTCTGTCTTGCTTATCCGTGTTTGAACCTTGCCTGTTATCGACTTTGAATCTGTACTGCCTGTCTTGACCATTCTGCCTGTTTTACGACCATTCTTTGATAAACCCTTTTCTGTACCGCGAACTTGGATTGTTGCCTCCTCTTTGGTCCTTACTTCAACTGCGCCTTCGGGCCTTACAATAAGATCCGCTCATTTGTCAAGGTCGCCAAACGAGCGGATCTTAACCCGATATGGCCACTAATGGCTGGGCAATATCGGATGAATCCGAACGTGCGGCCCTGGGGCCGAACTATCGGATTACAATACTACGAATGGACTCCGACAGGTCACAGGATCGTACGGAAAATCAAACTTGACCGATCGATATCTGGCCAATTTTTGGTCTGATATTGATCGGGAGGACCCGTCGGGAGCCCCCACACATGGGTAGATAAGCTGCCGAATTGGTCTAATGGACCGAAATCGGCATCTTTAATCTGCCCGTGTAAGGCCACCTTTAGTCTGAGACACAGGTAGCCAATAGGGAAAGTAGGGGCTCATTCTACATAGGTCTTTATCTCTTCCATGAGGAAGTAGTGGGGTAAAAGCAAAATCACTTTCTTTAGTGTGCTATTTAAAAAATAATATTATTTAGTTATAGTTTAATATTATTTAGTATTTAAAATTATAATTAAATAATATCTAATTTTTTTTGCCTTTAGCTGACCGTAGGTGTGTATTGCCCCTTTAAGACTTATTGTACCCTTGTCGAGTCTTATGACCAAGTGTGCAGAAGGATATTTAGATAGATGTACCCTTCCATTTTATCTATTCTTACAGTATTAAGATTTTGTTATTCAAAGCTCATTAGCTCTTCTTAAGCTGATTCTATGTGGCGTGAGTAAGGGCAATGGCCAATATTGGTTCCCACAACAGATATGAAACATATGTGAATCAATACCTTTTTGGTTTTACAGCCAAGGGTCACAATGATGGGGGCCACAAATATTTTTTACCCAGACGCCCGGGGCTCTAAACATGGGGGGGGGGGCATTATGATCTGATAATTGGTCTGGGGCCAGGTCATGCTTATTTGGTCCAATGTGTTTATAACAAAAATGTATATATATTCGCATTTTTACCATGCTCTTACCACTTATGGTTACTTTTACACTCAATGAATGTTTATGCTAAGAAGTAGCTCATCTGCCTTTAGCATGTGATTGGCTGACTTGGTTGTTCCCTGTTATTAAGACAAAACTATTTCACTGAAGTGCCGCAGTGATATTTCAGGCCATTTTGTTGCCCACATTGATTCGATTTTAGCCCTCATTGTGTCCAGAGTCCTGCCTTTTGGAATCTTGGCACATTTAAGAAAATCCCATTTGCTCTAATGCTCTGCTCTTCCAGAGAGAAGCCAGCAGACTGACTGCAGTGTGAGGATGCTACTCATATTATATAGCATACATTATCATTTTTCTTTGCTTACACTGACTCTGAGGGTAGTTGAATGATTGTGCCTTAGGCTGGCATTAGACAAAGGTGCCCATCTGTGTTTTTTCCATGTTTCAGCACTGGGAAGTGGCATAAGTAGAATTTATAATGCCCCACAACAAAGTCATTTAGGACCCTTATTGCCCACCCCCCTGCAGTCCCCTATATATAGTTACAGCCAGGCCCGGACTGGCAATCTGTGGGTTCTGGCAAATGCCAGAGGGGCTTCTATAAGGTCAGTAGTTAGTGGGCTGGTGGGGGCTGTTTGGGCCTCTATGCGGGCTGATTGGGCCTCTGTGTACCTGAAATGCCAGGGCCTATTTTAATTCAGTCCAGACCTGGTTACAGCCATGACACTCGGGTTAAGAGCTGGCTACTAACCAAAGTTAGTTACTACATGAGATCAGCAACATAGTTATCTAATCTATTTAGGTTTATGAAAATGATAACGCTTCCCATCATTAAATTATGGTTTGGACACACCTTTGTATTACCGCATGAAGGGAAACTGTATCTTTAAATAGTATATTTCCTATACTCTCTATATTCTTACTCTGCATTATTCTAAGGGATACAAATCTACCCACAGGCAACATATTTCATGGAATTTGGTAGGAAAGCCTCTCATAGTAAATAAATAATTTGCTTAACTATGACAGTATCTAGCATTGTATCCTGTCAAGTGGGAAAGGCGGGGGTTCTAAGTTCCTACAGCTTTGTGTAATTAATATTTTGAACAAAAGAAAAGCCTCCTGGAGAAGGTTGATACTTAATTAGTTATGAATCCTGCACCACAGCTAAAATACATAATTTGGGTGTTCTTGGAATAGTAATTTGCAAAACAGCATCCAAAGTTTAGTTTAGTTTTCCCCAATGTGGCAGATTCAGGCAACAAATCCACATGTTATGTATGAAGGTTCCTTTATCTAGCTTACATATGATGCATGTGTCTGGAGTATCTGGATTTATATGGTGCTATCTGACCAGGGTATAATGTGCCTTATGGATATTTGGATCATACGTAACCTATAGTTTGGAGATTCCAGTTGAGCAGCTTGTTGACTTTCATGACACTCCTCATGTAGTATGGTGCTCCTCATGTACATCCTGCTGTAGCCTGGAGTACATCGTAGTTATGAGACCCTTAGGGGCAGATTTATCAAGGGTCGAATTGTAAATTTGAATTCGAATTTTCAAGTGTCACAATTCACACATGTAAATTTGAATGTGAGATTTATCCGACCATGGAAACGTCATTTAAGTCAGGAGGTCTCTGAGGAAGTGCGTAGACACAAAGCGCGTCAGACCTCAAACGCTGGATTCTGTTAATCGGATGTTAAAATAAAGGTTTACCTTTTTATCCATAATCTGTGAGTGTGAGATTCTTCAAGGATACCAGAGTGCGCTGCATTTACAAGCCAATAGCAGAGGTCTATTGAGCCATTTGGAGATGTTAATAGCCTTCCTGACATTCAAGTTTTTTTTTGGGAATTGAATACGATTTGAATTTTCGGGTCAGAACCATTCGATCGAATATTAGACATTTAAATGTCTTTATTAACCTCCCAGTCGAATTGTGAGTATATTCGAATTACAAAAAATTCACATGAATTTCGAAATTCGACCTTTGATAAATGGGCCTCCCCGTGTGGCCTCTACTGAGGTAGAAATAGTACATTTCTGGTGTTTATGTTGCTAAGGGCTTGTTTGAGTCTGAAATAGTTTAGCCATTGGGACTGTGGAGTATGATATTGGCTTTTCAATTGAGAGCTGATTGTAATTCATGGCTTTATTTTCCCTTGCTTCTGTGAAATAGTATTAGTATTACTGGCTACGCTTGCCATGTAGCCAATTTTCTCACTGGTGGGTTGACCACATATATATTTTTTTATATATATATATATATATATATTTATTTATTTTTATTTTTTTTTTCCATTATAACCACAATAGAGGAAATGAAACACTTTAAAGTGGAAAACTCTGAACTATTCTTTGCACAGGCAACACTGGGGAAAAAAGAGAAACTGATATGAGGAAGCAGCACTTGAACAGAACAAAGAAAGGATACGTAGAACATAAATCTATTACGTGCAGATTTGCATGAGATTTTCACTGCCCAGAACCCTGCATCTTATTTCCATTCCTTACAGAATCTTGATTTTTAAGCCTTTTATTCCCAGAATAATGCCAAAGGTGCATGAATGTGAATTAGGAACAGAGGCATACTAAGCTTTTTGTGTATAGTTTGGAATTTATTAGAACTTTGCTTGTTTATTTATTGATAAGACTTTGAAGCAAAAATGTTCTGAAGAACAATTAGTACTTGCTGACCACTGAAAGTGTTTTAGAGCTCAGTGAAGAGCACCATAGATTCTACTTAATTAACAGCAAGTATTAAATGTATAGGTACTACAACATAAATGTGGCTTACTTCCTTTATGTATTATATTAGCCTCTAATCTGCTTACTAAAAAAACAAAAACTGATAAACTGTGCTGTCTAAGCAGCAAAGTACCTAGACTGTGCCAGGAACAACCACCCGCAAAATAAATTGTTCTCAATAAAAGTATTTCCACTCATAAGATTTCTTGGGTCCAAAATCCTTAGCACATTCAGTAAGAATTCTGAAGAAGTCTGTTAGCGACTTCGCCAGCGTCATTTCACTACTTAGCCGATTTACTAACAGGCGCAGGTGTAACTTTGCTAGCGAAGAAAATAGACTCCAGCGGTAATTTGCTCCCTTACGCCTGGCGAAGTTGCGATCTGGTGAATGGACATAACTACGCAAATTCAGTAAATGCGGATTTTACTGAACGTTACCTCTTGCACCAGACTTGCCTTCGCCATCTCAGACCAGGCAAAGTGCAATAGAGTAGATAAAAAAAAAAAATAGTTGAAAATTTTTCGAAGTCCCAAAAAACGCTGGCGACTTTTCATTCTTCAGGGTGATAGGCTGCAAAAGATGGTAAAAAATGTTCTGGGGTACCTGGCTTCCCCCTACATTTCCTAACATATGGCACATAAACTATACAGTGGGCTCATGTGTAGGGCAATATAACAACTCTATTTTCTTTTATTAAGGTTTCCAGGCTTGTGTAATGTAATGTATTTGCTGCAACATATACGTCCATTCAACTTCCCGCCGTATGCAAATTAGACAACACTAGCACAACTTCGCTTCATTCGGTGCAGTAACTTTAGCACAAGTTCGCCAGCGTTATGCCCCCCTGGACGCAACTTCGGATTTTAGTGAATTAGCGTTGTCCTGGCGAAGCTACGCCTGGCAAAGTGTTGCGATTTGAGCGAAGTGGACGCAGCGCAAATTTGGCGCTTAGTGAATCTGCCCCTAGGTGTGCTATATAGGTGGGTACTGCTGAATGTTCTTTACTCAAAAAGGGCACATATTATTTTGGAACAGTTGGCAGTAATTAATGCAGGAAACTATCCAGGTGGCATTTTAGGGTCAGAAGGGCTGAACTTGTTAGACGCATGAGTTTTTGTTCAAATCCTTATAATAACAGTAGCACTAATAACAGTATTGACTGTAAAACCAGAGTTCCAGGAAAGTGAGTAACTTTACTGCATTTCCACATTTTACCCACTTCCCCATTTTAATGCCCGGAATTAGTATCTTCTCGTTCCACTGTTTCCCATTGCTGCGCTTTCCATCTTACAGAAGAGAAGGTTTTTTTTAGCCACTACCGCTCTTTGCACATTAGGCACACAAGAGCTGCTTTCTTTATAGTTTTAAAATATTTTGCATTCTACTTCTGCCTTTTTCCTGTATTTAAATGGGGGTCACTGACCCCATCAGCCAAAACTCCATTACTTTGTAAGGCTACAATTTTATTGTTATCATTACTTTTTATTAGTCATTTTTCTAGTCAGTTCCTCTCCTATTCATAGTCCAGTCTCTCATGTAACTCATTGCCTGGTTGCTACGGTAAATATTTGCCTAGCAACCTGATAAATGCTGACATTCCAAACTGGAGGGTTGCTGAACAAAAAGTGATATGCAGGTATGGGACATATTATCAAGAATACTCAGGACCTGAGTTTTCCAGATTAGGGATATTTCTGTAATTTGGATCTCCATATCCTAAGTCTACTAAAAATCATGTAACCCTTAATTAAACCCAATAGCATTATTTTGCCTCCAATAAGGATTAATTATATCTTAGTTGGGATCATGTACAAGATGTTCAAGATACTGTTTTATTATTACAGAGAGAAAAAAAATCTGTTTTAAAATTTGGCTTAATTCATTAAAATGGAGTCTATTGGAAATTCTCTTTCCATAATTGGGAGCTTTCTGGGTAATGGGGTTCCAGCGGATCTCCATTGGCGGCTTCGCAGGCAGTGCAACACTTCACCAGGCGAAAATTCACTCAGACAACGCTAATACACTAACATGCCAATTTGCGTCCAGGACGCCAAATGCTGGCGAAGTTGCGCTAACATTAATTCGGAAAGCAGAGCGAAGTTGCGCTAGCATTGGCTAATTTGCATAAGGTGGGAAGTTATAGTTGAACGAACGTATATGTTGCAGCAAATACATTACACTACACAAGTCCAGGGAACCTTAATAAAAGAAAATAGAGTTGTTATATTGCCCTACACATGAGCCCAGTGTATAGTTTATGTGCCATATGTTAGGAAATGTAGGGGGGAGCCCGGGTACCCAACAACATTTTTACAGACTTTTGCAGCCTATCACCCTGAAAAAAGGAAAATACGCCAGCGTTTTTTGGGACTTAGAAAAATTTTCAACAAAATTTTGAGGAACGCCTATCTACTCTATTGCACTTCACCTGGTCTTGGGTGGGGAAGGCAAGTCTGGCGCAATAGGTAACGTTCAGTAAAATGTGCATCTTAGTGAATTTGCATAGTTACGTCCATTCGCCACAGTGAAAATTCGCCTGCCGTTTGAGTGTGAAGTAAGGCTACAGACTATCTCCTTTGCCTATAGCGAAGTAACACCAGCGCCTGTTAGTAAATCGGCAAAGTCCCGAAATAACGTTACGTTGGCAAATTTTCGCCAGCGTTAGTCACTTCGCCCTTTAGTAAATTTGCCCCTATGTGCCTAAATTTAATGGGGGTGCATAACAAGTTGGCACTTCTGTAGTGATTCTGTCGATTCTGATTCTTTTGTTCTTCTTTAAAGACAGATCAGTCAGAGGAAGCTCATTAATGCTGTAAGGGATTTGTGCTAAGCTGGCTTCTGTCACATCCAATATACTAAGCTGTTAATATAGACAGGAATAGGTCAGGGAAACAATGACAGCACAGCATAGCTTGACTGCAGGTAGTTTATTTCTACCCATATCCATTAATTGCAAACAGTGCAATTATTATTCATTACAATAGCAATTGATTCCAGGAAGAGAGTGGATACATGTTAATTGAAAGTAGCAAAGATGTGTCTTGTAGTGATCTGATTCACTGGGAAATATCACTTCTAATTATGGAGATTGTTCCCTTTGAATCCCTGCAACAATGTGGAGAAAACCTAGGAACTAATCTGTAGGAGACTCTTGGCTTTGGGTCTTGGGGTTTCTTAGGATAAGGTCACACCTGGAGATTCGGGAAGATTCAGTTGCCCGGCGACTAATTGCCTCTTCTTTGGGGCGACTAATCTCCCCAAACTTCTTCCCCGTGGCTTCCGTCTGCTTTAATGGAAAAACGCCTGCGCCAATGCACTTGTGTCGCTTCGTTTTCTGAAGTCGCTTTTTACTCAGCAGCTCTCCAGCTTGCAATTTCAGCAGTTTGGTTGCTAGGGTCCAAATTACCCTAGCAACCAATGCATTGATTTGAATAAGACTGGAATATAAATAGGAGAGGGCCGCAATAGAAATGCCAGTTATACAAAGCAGTGATAACTACATTTGTATCCTTACAGAGCATTTATTTTTTTTAGATGGGTTATGGTCCCCCATTTGAAAGCTGGAAGAGTCAGAAGAAGGCAAATAATTCCAAAAATATAAAAAAGAAAAAAAATGAAGGCCAATTAGAAAGTTGCAATTTAAAAGAGATCATGCTGTTTTGAAATGTAAACAATACATTTATAGCTTTACAGAGCATTTGTTTTTTAGATGGGTTACTGACCCCCTTTTTAAAGCTTTAAAAGAGTCAGAAAAAGGAGGCAAATCATTCAAAAATTACAAAAAATGAAGACCAATTGAAAAATTGCTTAGGATTGGCCATTCTAAACATACTAAATGTTAAACTTGGTGAACCACCCATTTAAAAATGAGTCCCCCTTTGCTGATAAAAATGAGTCCCCCTTTGCTGATAAAAATGAGTCCCCCTTTGTTGATAATATCATTCAAAAATAATTAGTTTCCAATTTGCAATATGGGGGGGGGGATTCTAGAGTGGTTTCTCAAACTCAACTAGAGTGGCTCCAGACTCAAATTACCAGCATTTATGGTCGCCCTTTCCGTAAGAAGGAAGGCTAGGAGATAAGTTCAGGGAAGCTACTACAGCACAACAAGGTCCATGTTCTACACTAGACAGAAACAAGGGGGTATGAATATGAAAGGCTTTTTCACAAACATGGCTCTTTTTGAGCAAGTGCTGGATGACGGTTTAGAATGCTGGGAGATGTCATTCCGTTTCAACCTAGCTTGGAGGAAGAGGGTCACACTGAGGGTACCCAGAAGATAAGCGGGGGGCGCGTGTGCTACTTAAGAGAGCTTCTAGCCATGAGAAGCAGCAAAGCAGATCAATGTCCTAATTTCCGGCTATTTTACTGAAGGCTTTAAGCCTGTGTGCGTTATCTAGTGTGCAGTGATGTCGAAATTAGAATTTATCGTAGAGAAAAGCACAGTGAAGCAGTGCAGTGCTATTGCCTAGGGAAAGTAACTGCAGCTATAAATAAGCACACAGGCTCTACAAAGAAAATCAGCTTGTGTGTAATATGGCAAGAAACAGCCCTAAAATAAACGCATAGGCCTAGAGATGAACAGCCTTTCCCTGTCTATCCCTGGTCAGCAATGTTTAAATTCCCCTCTGATCCTACCCACCATGTCTTTTTTTTTAGCTCCTTGAGAGTGTTCCCCTGTTTGGAGGGAAGATTTTTCTTTGTGGTTCACCCAGTCCTTGTGGTTGGATTCCGGGCACAGTTCAGGCTCTCTCTGCCCAACGCTCGGCCAGTGTGGTCGCCATAGTGCTTCCTTAGAGTTGGGTCCCTCGCAGCGGCCCGGTACAGTTGTCAGCACAGCTGGATATGGAGTAGCGCTAGTCGTGATCCGATGACGTTAATTCGCTGCGCTCGCGTCTTTAAAAATATACTGGCAGTTAGTTCCTGTTTCCTCTGCTGAGCTACGGTGGAGTTGAGCTGGCTGCCGAGAATTGTGCCGCCTTTCAGGTGTAAGGTGAGTCACGTTAAGGTAGGGAGAGGAGAAAATACACCTGAAAGAGGGCAGCTCTGCAATTTTGTCTGATTGCTAGGGTCCAAATTATCCTAGCAACCATGCATTGATATGAATAAGAGACTTGAATATGAATAGGAGAGGAACAAAATAGAAAAAGTAGTAAACAAAGTACAGAGCATTTGTTTTTTTTAGATGGGGTCAGTGACCCCCATTTGAAAGCGTCAGAAGAAAAAGGCAAATATTTTAAAAAACTCTAAAAAAGAAAGTAAAAATATATAAATACAATGGAAGTGCTACTGAGCTGGCCATATTAAGTACAAACATACAAAAAAAGGGGGGGGGGTGATCAATGCACATTCCCTGGTCCCCTGTCTCATAAGTAATGTAATATCTAGGCAAATGCAAATATTTTCAAAAACAGGGGTTTTTAGTTAGAAAGTTATGATCATAAAATAGATAAGGCACCATACCACATAAATGTAAACCCCATATGGTGGTCCCTTTTTATTTAGCTCCGGTCATATTATTCAAAGGCTGGCACCTCCCTGCATGGTAACATTTCTTGGGATAAATGTCTCCTGACCAAGGCACTGGTTTCACTCGGAGGGCTTGTCCTCCCCTGCCATTAGCTTTTAGGGTCTGGCCACATGGGGGAGATAAGTCGCCAGGTGACAAATCTCCTCTTCATCACAGCGACTAATCTCCCTGGGGGCAGGCACACGGAGAGCTTCATTTTCTGAAGTCGCCTGAAATTTCCTCGTGAGGCAATTACGGACGACTTCTGAAAACAAAGCATTCCGTGTGCCTGCCCCCGGGCGATTTACATTTTAGCCGGTGGAAGGCAGATCGGGGAAATTAGTCGCCGCGAAGAAGATGAGATTTGTCGCCTGGCGACTAATCTCCCCGAATCTGCTTAAGAATGAATTAAAGGGGTTCACCTTTAAATTAACTTTCAGTATGATGTGCTGAAATTGTGCATTATACTCAACAATTTGGCAATTGGTTTATCATTTTTTATGATTTTTGAGTAATTTAACTTTTAATTCAGCAGCTCTCCAGTTTGCAGTTTTAGCAATCTGGTTGCTAGGTTTCATATTACCCTAGCAACCATGTACACATTTAAATAAAAGACTGGAGTATGAATAGGAGAGGACCTTAATATAAAGAGGAGTAATAAAAAAAAAGTTTTTTAGAGGGGAACAGTGACCCCCATTTGAAAGCTGGAAAGAGTCAGAAGAAAAAGGCAAATCATTTAAAAATGATAAGAAATAAAAAATGAAGGGCAATTGAAAAGGTGCTTAGAATCAGCCATTCTATAGCATACTAAGGGGCAGATTTATCAAAGGTCGAGGTGAATTTTCGATGAAAAAAAAAAAATCGAATTTCAAGCTATTTTGTGTGTTCGACTAGGGAATAGTCCAAATTTGATTTGAACTTTTTCTGAAATGTATCATGTACTGTCTTGTTAAAAATTCAACTTTGACCATTCGCCATCTAAAACCTGCCGGATTGCTGTTTTAGCCCATGGGGGGCCTCCTAGAACCTATTTGGAGTCAATTGGTGGACTTTGAAAAATCTAATTTTTTGGGGGGGGGGAAATTTCTAATCGAATTCGCTATTCCTTCGATTCGATTCGAGTTCGGCCGAATACGGACCTATTCGACCAAAAAAAAAACTACGACTACGACTTCATTTCAGGTTGGTCTTTTTGAATTAGAATTTCAACGTTTTTTTCAATTCGACCCTTAATAAATATGCCCCTAAAAGTTGGTTTAAAGGCGAGTCACCCTTTTTATAAACATAATAACATTTGCACTAATGTCCCTTAACGCCCAAGGAGTAACACAACTCTCACTGAAGGATTCTGGACATTTTTATTGGCAGCGACTGCAAAATCTTTTCCATTGAAGGCTCCTGACCTTTACAGGTAAAAAAAAATCTGCACAATTTCAATTTCCTGTATTTTTCTTTATCTGCCACTTATATCTATGTGTCTAAAGGGCAAAACAGCTCCCATCTGACACAGGCAGAATTTACAGCCACCGCATTAAACCTGACAAAACACTTTCTTTAGAAAGGACCAAGTGTTGCGCTTTAGAGCTTCCCTTAGGGAGACGAGACCCTGTCAGAACAGACTCCACTGGCTGTCATGGGAAATAATTCAGTAGCCTTCAGGGCACTAAGACCCAGAGAGCAGTCTGATCCGTAGGTCTCAGTATAAAAATACCATTTGAGTTTGCAGGTCAGCTCAGTCCTTCTGCCCAGAGAGCTTCACATTGACATTTGCTGCTGCCAAGGAACTGTTGCTGTGGCATTTCTTTTAACTTACTCATCAAGAATCCCCCCTCCCTCAGCATTTGTCTTTGCACAGGCCTCCTACCTTATTCAGCTGCTCGTTTTTCATCTACAGTATATAGTGGATTCCTGTAAAATGCTATCCTTGTAGTCAAGCACATTTCTAAAGGAATAGTTCACCTTTAAATTAACTTTCCGTATGATGTAGACAGTGATGAATTAAAGGGTTTGTTCGCTTTTGAGTTAGCTTTTCGTATAGTGTAGAGATTGATATTCTGAGACAATTTGCAATTGGTTTTCGAATGGTCGAATAGTCGAACGATTTTTAGTTCGAATCGTTCGATTCGAAGTCGTAGTTGAAGTAGCCAAAAAAATACTTCAATACCTTCACTCGTGCTAAGTAAATGTGCCCCTAAGTGGTTTGAATAAAAGACTGAAATATCAATAGGAGAGGGATTGAATAGAAAGAGAATAAAAAGTAACAACAATGGTAAAATTGTAAGTTTTTTTGCTTGTCAGGGTCAGTGACCCCATTTGAAAATCAGAAAGAGGCAAAAAAGGAAATAGGCAAATCATTCTATACCTTTGAAGACAAATAGAAAAGTTGCAAAGAACACGGCATTTTGTCAACTTAAAGTTGAACTACCACTTTAAATAAGCTAGACTTGTTTATGGTACAAAGAAGAATAGCACTGATATTGTCTGGGATAATACTCGGTAATAACAGCAATTCAACTGAGGTCAATGAGTTAATAGTGAATGCTAATTAAAAGTCTGACTGTGTACACTGCTGGTTATAAACAGAACAAGCTACTAAGTTAAATGTATTCCAGAACAGCTAAATTATGGATGACCCGAGTAATAAGGCAAATATGTTTATATATTCAGCATATCGGGATTGGACAGCTGGAGCTTGTCTGTGGGGAGGGACTGGGTTTAGGACTGAAACAGGACTGGTGCAAAAGATCAAAGCATCAGCCTGGGATTGATTGGGATTGGGGTTGAGGGGGAAATGAAAGCATTATTTATGATTACTGTATGTAATGGATTCAATCTGAAAAGTCGTTTGCATTTATATTAATGATTCATTAGACATTCACAATATTTTTAGATTGTAAGCTCTAATGAGCTGGGCCCTCCACCTCCTGTGTCCATCAGTATTTGTATTCGACCTGTATGTATCGACCCGTCTATTGTACAGTGCTGTGGGTTATGTTGGTGACATAGTAATACATCTTACTAATAACAAACACTAGATTGGTCGCAACATTTGAATGTGGCTGAAAACTGTTTTCACACATATATATATATATATATATATATATATACATCTTGACAAAGGCCCCAGTCAGGGTCGAAACATTGATTTGTGCAATAATAAATAATTACTTTTTTTGCAAGACCCTGTTGTGCAACAGCTTTCATTCTATTTTTATACATATATTCTGTTAGCACCAGGGCAATAAACCCAGATAAGTGAGTGCAGGAGGCATCCTACAATTTTTGTATATATGTATATATATATATATATATATATATATATATATATATATATATATATATATATATATATATATATATATATATATATATATATATATATATATATATATATATATATATAGGCCTATCATGTTATTATACACCTAGGTCTATAGACACAAAACCCTCAACAGATATGGACATAAATGTTATTTAAGATCTGTATATTGTAATTATGGTGTTTCTTGTGTCTTCTGTGGCCAGCAACAACACAAAGCTTGCTCCCCCTTCTGGCCATTTCAGAATACAGTGGTTATTTGTACATTTATTATGCTACATATTTTTTATATATATATAGTGAATAAAGTACCCCCTCTTGTAAAATATAAGGATATTATAAGTTACCAAGGAGTTTCATGACCATATAAAAACACGAGGCCTAGTGTTTTTATACACAGCGGCGGATTTGTTTCCCGGCCGCCCCTAGGCCGCGCAGTCTGACCAGGCGGCCGCGTGGTCCTAACGCCCGCCTACACTTCTCCTTCCCAGCGCGCCGGCGAAAAAGCGCCGGCGCAGCTGGAGTCATTAATGGGGATGCACACATCCCCACAATACGGCTGGGTGGCATGCCGCCCCTATTTTTTGCCGACATAGGCCCGGGCCTATGTGGCTACTTTGTGGGCGAATACCGGTCGGGAAGGGGAAAACATTTTTACTTCCTTGTTTTGGTCACACGATTTCCCTTCCCGTCCCTAATTTTCACATGCAAATTAGGATTCGGTTTGGCCAGGCAGAAGAATTCGGCCGAATCCTGCTGAAAAAGGCGAAATCCTGGCCGAATCCCGAATCGAATCCTGGATTCAGTGCATCCCTAATAACTACTCACGGTTTATAACTGATGACATCACTAGTCATCGTTTATATAGTGAATAAAGTACCCCCCTCTTGTAAGGCTAAGTAACTTCTAATATCCTCATATTTTGCAACTGGAGGTACTTTATTTATTATAATAGACAAGTTTCAGTGAGTCATGTGACAGAAATGACATCAGAACTCACCGTTTATAACTGATGACATTAGAACTCACTGTTTAATAGGATATCATTTACAAGATATTCATAGCTTTTGTGTATATAGTGAAGTAAATTATAAGGATATTATAAATTACCAAGGAGTTTCATGTATAATTTACAGGATATTCATGGCTCTTACGTATTTTGTATATATATATGTGTGTGTATATATATATATATATATATATATATATATATATATATATATATATATATATACATACATATATACATATTACACACACATATATATATCTGACAAATGTTTAAAGTAATTCTGTTGTCATATAATTAACCCTATATATTAAAATACCCTTCAATTTATTTAGAAAATCTTTACGTCACTCGAACAGCTGAGGTTCAAATTTCATCTGTATAGCTGAAGGACAAGGACACGTGGAGTGGATTTGGGCATTTTGCCCATCATGTTTTGTTCTCTCTAAAAATATGCCATAAAAGGTAACAGAATGTGTCATTTTGCCACGGGTGCTCAAATGTTTGCTTTCAACTGCGTATATAAATCATTTATACATATTCACACATGCAAACGCATATAGAAAGCCAGTCAGATACAGCTTTCAAAAGCAATTATATTACAAATAACCACTGAAAAATGTTTATTTCATTATAAAGTCACTTTGAATTCCATTTGCTTTTATCATGCAAAAAAAAAAAAGGCCATTGATGTGTTGATATTTAGAGGGACATTTATCAAGGGTCGAATTTTGAATTCGTGTGAGTTTTTTTTAAATTCAAATGAATTCCAAATTCGACTTGGGGAGTTCTATTAATAAAATCAAATTGTAAAAACTAATTTTACCGATCCAATCGAATTTGATTCGAATTATAAAAACTCAATTCAAATTTAAAAAAACTCGAATGTCAGGAAGGCTACAAACATCACCGAATTGATCCCTGGACCTCTCCATTGACTTATACAGTCATTAGGCAGGTTTTAAGTGGCAAATAGTCAAATTCGACTTCTTAAAGGGCCAGAGTATGATAAATCTCGAATTTAGAATTGAAACTAGAATCGAGTTTTGATAATTCAGAATTTGAATTTGAGAGTTTTGACCAAAAAAAAATTAAATTAGAATTTCCAATTCGACCCTTAATAAATCAACCCCTAAGTGTCCGACAGGCAATATCGATCTCCACGACTCTCAAGTTTATCACTAGCTTGGTAGCAGATGTGGAAGATCCCTGTGATTCCATACTAACTCCATATACTGCGTCATCCTCCTGCTCTCTGTATAACTGTCCCACACGCAGTCTCTGAGAGGGTTGTGTCATATCACTTGTTTCGTGAGATTATAGTTCAGTTTAGGAAATTCTGCTGAGGACCTCACTGGCAATCTTCAGGTATACCTTCGCCTGCAAAATAGAATTTATTAGCAGAAGTCTTTGTATTCCAACACAGCCGGATATAACATACTGAGCCATACTTCACTGCTCTGAGGGTCTGACACCACCACTGGTCTACCCTGGTCACTGGTCTCTCTGATGTGGATGTGGAGAGGGATGTCTCCTAGAAAGAACAGTGACAGAAGACGCCATATTTACCAAAGTTATGCATATTAATGGAAACATACACGAAAAGGGCCTATAAGGGAGAATAAGATTACAACACTTAAAGGGGATATAAAGGCAAAAAAATAAAATCCCATTTTTACTTTAATGAAAAAGAAACCTATCTCCAAAATACTTTCATTAAAAAAAGTCTACTGTTTTTATAAGAAACCTGACTGTATGCAGTGAAATTCCCCTTTGGTTTTACTTGCTCTGACAGCTGCAGATAGGAAACTTCAGACGGTCCCTAACTGCTCTGCATGGAAACAATCATACTTTCAAACAGCAGGGGGGACCCCACCTTACTTCCCAGAACTCGAGCAGCTTTGTTAGTTTCCCTGTAGAAAAGCTGGCAACTGGGTAGAGATTCATATCCACAGACCCAGTGCAGTCTGTATATTCTGATTATTAATCAGTCTTGCTGTATTGGCTTCTATGGCAGATATTATTTGACTTGTGCTGTTTAGATAAATTATGACGATACTTAAGCTTATCCTCCCAACTAAAGCCCAGACCACACTGAGCATGTGCGTAGTCTTGGTCTTGCAAAGATGTTTAACAAAGTTACAAGATGACAGCCCCCTGCAGCCAACTTTGAAAGCATAAATCATTTGTTTTATTAGGCTTCTGGTGCAGTAAGTTCATGTTTATATTAAGTATACAAAATACAGCATTTTTAACATTTTTCTATTTTAGACTTTAGTCGCCCTTTAAAGGGGAAGTAATCATAACATTCTATGCTATTTTTTTTGAGCTAAAAAGGGAAAATTAAGCTACCCAATGTTTGGTCCTTGCAAGGTAGATCAGAAGACTACCGGTATACCTCTCAAGAGTCTATTATGCGTGGCGTTATCTCTGCACTGGTAACTTTTCAGCTGGTCTCCATTTATTGTATTTTTAGAATGATGTGCCTTCCTTTTCTACCTCTCTCCTGGCTGCATTTTAATATGCTATCTGATTGTTGGCAGTCAAAAACCAATTGCTCTTTGAGGCTACCGTTTACTATTGTTACTTATCATTCTATGTAGGCCCTCTCCCATTTACGGTATCTTCAAACCTAGCAACTACTGCATGGTTGCTACGGTACACTTAACCCTAGCAAATTCCAAACTGGTGAGCTGCTGAACAAAAAAATTTAATACCTAAAATATTATGTATTAAAAAGAGGAAGGATGGTCAATTGTAAATGGTCTATAAGTCTCACTGTCCCTGTCACTGTCCCTGTCATACTAATAGTTAAAGGGGTGGTTTACCTTTAAGTTAATTTTAAGTATGTTATAGAATGACCAATTCTAAGCAACTTTTCAATTGGTCTTAATTTTTTTCTTTTTTTATAGTTTTTGAAATATTAGCCTTCTTCGGACTCTTTCAATCTTTCAAATGGGAGTAACAGACCCCATCTAAAAAACAAATGCTCTGTTAAGCTACAAATGTATTGTTATTGCTACTTTTTTTTACTGGTCTTTCTATTCTGCCCTCTCCTATTCATATTCCAGTCTCTTATTCAAATCAATGCATGGTTGTTAGGGTAATTTGGACCATAGCAACCAGATTGCTGAAAATGCAAACTGGAGAACTTCTGAATAAAAAGCTAAATAACTTTTAAAACCACAAATAAAAAAAATGAAAACCAATTGCAAATTGTCTCAGAATATCACTCTCTACATCATACTAAAAGTTAACTCAAAGGTGGCCTACCCCCATTAAATCTAAGAAAGGAAGAAAATAGCTGTAAGTAGACTGGACGCAATGAGATAAAGTTACATAATCACAACGATAAGATACTGTTAAATAATTCAATGCAATAGGTTAATTCATTATTTATGGCCATAGCTCGGAAGTGATAAGTATGTCTGTAAGCTTTTATTGTCTAGTGAGGTCAGAAATCAGTTGTAGCCTTCTGATACTTCTATTACTCTATTAAGTTCCCAGGCTCACTTTATAGCTACACGAATGGCTCAGCTCAATCAAGTCAGTGGCTGACTCAGGATATGATTCATAAAGCTTTAATAAAAAGTAATGTAAACAAGGCTCCAGGGCCTGATGGCATACACCCCCGGGTTCTAAGAGAGCTTAGTTCAGTTTTAGACCAGCCCCTATTTCTGATTTTTTCAGATTCACTTTCATCTGGTATGGTGTCTATGGATTGGAGAAAAGCTGATGTTATTCCAATATTTAAAAATGGATTATGATTTCCGCCTGGCAATTATAGGCCATTAAGTTTCACATCTGTGGTGAGCAAATTATTTGAAGGCTTGTTAAGGGATCACATTCAAAATTTTGTCCTAGTCAATGGAATTATGAGCAACAATCAGCATGGCTTTATGAAGGATAGGTCATGTCAGACAAATCTGATTGCTTTTTATGATGAGGTAAGGTAAGCATTTGATACTGTGCCCCACAAACGACTGCTTTCTAAACTAAGGTCTGTTGGGCTTAATGAAGTCGTTTGCACGTGGATAAGAAACTGGCTACAGGATCAGGTACAGAGGATGGTTGTTGATGGGACATTCTCTACTTGGAGTAAGGTTCTTAGTGGGGTCCCTCAGGGCTCGGTATTGGTCCACTTTTATTTAACTTGTTCATTAATGACTTAGGGGAGGGTGTTGTAAGTAATGTATCAGTGTTTGCAGATGACACAAAACTATGCAGCCCAATTAATTCCATCCAGGATGTGGCATCCTTGCAACATGATCTTGACAAACTGGCAATCTGGGCAGCTAAGTGGCAAATGGGATTCAATGTTGATAAATGTAAAGTCATGCACCTGGGATGTAAAAATATCCACTTATACCCTTAATGGGACTGCACTAGACAAATCCATTATGGAAAAGGACCTTGGAGTCCTTGTAGATGATAAACTTGGCTGTAGCAAGCAATGCCAGTCAGCAGCATCAAGGACAAATAAGGTCTTGAGCTGTATTAAAAGGGGCATAGAGTCAAGGGAGGAGGGGGTCATTCTTCCACTGTATAGAGCACTTGTAAGGCCCCATCTAGAATATGCCGTACAGTTTTGGTCTCCATCACTCAAACAGGACATTATTGTATTAGAGAGGGTACAGAGAAGGGCAACTAAGCTGGTAAAAGGTATTGAAAATCTTAGCTATGAGGAAAGACTGGCCAAATTGGGGATGTTCACGCTGGAGAAGAGGCACTTAAGGGGAGATATGATAACTATGTATAAATATATAAGGGGATCATATAATAATCTCTCTAATGCTTTATTTACCAGTAGGTCTTTCCAGGGTTTTTTACAGTGAGAGCTGTGAAGATGTGGAATTCTCTCCCTGTATCAGCTGTACAGGCTGATACATTAGATAGCTTTAAGATGGGGTTGGATGGTTTTTTTAGAAAGTGAGGGAATACAGGGTTATGGGAGATAGCTCATGGTACAAGTTGATCCAGGGACTAGTCTGATTGCCATTTTGGAGTAAGGAAGGAATTTTTTCCCCCTCTGAGGAAAATTGGAGAGGCTTCAGATGGGTTTTTTTTTGCCTTCTTCTGGATCAACTGGCAGTTACGCAGATTGAAAAAATAACTATAAGGTTGAACTTGATGGACACGTGTCTTTTTTCAACCTTACTTACTATGAATCACAAAACAAAGGCTATCCACTAAATCTTATCCGATAAAAAGAAATATAATATTTGCCTCCACTTACCCAAAACATCAAATCCTAGCGTTTCTGCTAATCGTCGGGCTCCTTCCTCCCCAAAAATGTGTGTCTCGTGATTGCATTTTGGACACTGAAATACACTCATGTTCTGAACGAGCCCTAGTACCTGTCAGAGGGATAAGAGAATATTCAGACTGCGGATAAAAGTTCATCATCGCTAAGAAACAATGTCAGCATCACAGCAGTGATTGAGAGCAGGGCCGCCATCAGGGGGGCACAGGGGGTACAAGTGTATTGGACCTGAAGGGGGGTCCTACAGTGTTGAACTTTTTGAAATGGCCGCCAAAGCTGTGCAGCCATTTCCAAAGTCCTGAACAGCCAAAATGCGGATGCGCCAAAAAAACCCGAAGTCACGAAAACAGCCGAGGTCCTAAATTGCCGAAAACGCCTGAAGTCACGAAAGGAGGCGAAGTTGATGTCCTGAAGCCACGAGTTCAATTCCTCTTTACACCAATGTGTTTTTTCTATTTTTTTTAATCCCCTGGCCACCAATGTATTATTTTAATATTCTATAGGCCCCTGCCACCAATGTTTTTTTTAAAAAATATTCTTTGGAGCCCCAATGTTTTTTTAACTTGTAAGGGGGGCCCTGGCACCAATGTTTTTTTAAAAAATATTCTTTAGGGCCCCAATTTGTTTTAACTTGTAAGGGGGGCCCTGGACCAATGCTTTTTTTTAAAATATTCTTTAGGGCCCGAATTTTTTTAACTTGTAAGTGGGGCCCTGGCACCAATGCTTTTTAAAAATAAAAACTTTTATGAGGGGCCCTGGTGCCAATATTTTTTCTTTAACTTGATAACTTGTGTGTGTGGGGGTTACGGTACCTTTTTAGCGCTATTGTCTGTGTGGTCTTTAATGCCATGTGGAGTGGGCGGGATCTGGGGCGGGACTTGGGGGCCGGGCCCCTCGAAAATTTTGTTGTACAGGGCCCCGTAATTTCTAATGGTGGCCCTGATTGAGAGGAATCTAAGGTTACTGCTTTTCCTGTATCAGATCCTTACACTGACCTGTGTGAGCTGGATCCATGTATCAAGTGCACATATAAATAGCATTTGCTCAATTATAGTCAGACTGATACATTAATCATCTAACAGTACCAGAAATACATTGAGAAGATGGATAATAAAGGCTGTCACATACGGGCACATTGACTTTCTGGAACATTTCAGCTCCTCTGCGAGCATCCACCAAAGCAATGTCCTGGGGAGTTGAGACTATCACTGCCCCTGTAAAGAGTAATCAGTCAGTAACTAAGCTTCTTTATCATCGGTGTGCAGAATGAAACCTTGCCTTCCTCCTATACACTAACCTATATTTTGGGCCACTAGAGATTCCCCTACCCCCTTGGGCCAGTGATATAAAATAGAGCTTCCTCACAAGGAAAAGGGACTCATAGATTTGAAGGTCAAAGTAGCTGTAACTTGGGTCTTTCCCACTGCGGCCCATTAACTTTGAGAATTGCTGTTCCTTAAAGGAAAAGTAATGTAGAAGAACGGAGCACCGCAGAGCCAGAATAATATGTTAACCAAAGTCAAAATTTATTATAGAACCATTAAAAATGACAGCAGCATCTCTCCTGTGGGGCTGCCCGCTTAACGCGTTTCGTAACTCACTGCCGCTTCAACAGAAGCTCTGCGGTGCTCCGTTCCTCTACATTGATTTTGCCCTGGATTGCCGTTTGGGATAGTGGTCTGGACGTTGCAGCACGCAGAAGCTTGGTTGTGGGCCGGTAAGTGCTCCCACTATCATTTTGTTGCTGCACTGCTTAAAGGAAAAGTAACATCAAAAAAGTAATACAAATATAATGCAGTGTTGCCCTGCACTGGTAAAACTGGTGTTTTTGCTTCATAAACACAACTATTGTTTATATAAATAAGCTGCTGTGTAGCAATGGGGGCAGCCATTCAAAGGAGAAAAGGCTCAGGTTACACAGCAGATAATCTCTGTAGAACACAATGGTGTTATCTGTTATCCACTATTTAACCTGTGCCATAGTTTCAATTTCCACCATTGCTACACAGCAGCTTGTTTATATGAACTATAGTAGTGTTACTGAAGCAAACATGTTAGTTTTACCAGTGCAGGGCAACACTACATTATATTGTCATTACTTTAAAATACTTTCTTTTTTGGTGTTACTGTTCCTTTAATAAATATTGGCTTTCAGGGCCTCAGCAAAGACTTCCTTCCCCTACAGTTGTACCCCTGTTCCTGCAAAAGCTTCCCTGCTTAAAGGGGATCTAAAATCAAAAAAATAAATTGATGTTAACTCCATATCTGAGTACTTTTGTAATTTACATTGATTTTCTATTTTTAATGGATTAGAAATTCTAGTTTTATACTGCTAGACAGGCTTCAACTCAACTGCTCTCTTTGAAGGCCCAGAGTATCAGCGACCCTAAATGTCTGAGATTTTTATGCACTTCCTGGAATCAGTTAACCCTAAGATTGCGGATTCTCAGTTGAGCCAAAAGCTTGGCATTACCAGTTTAAACTGCAAATATCTCAGAAATCGCTTAGAATAGAAATGAATGTAGATTGCAGAAGTAAATTTACATTTAATTCATTTTTGGGTTTAAATTTATCCATAAAACACAGGGATAGGGCTGCCATCGGTGATCATGGGGCCCCATACTGCAGAGATAACAGGGCCCTTTACCCTAAGGGGCCCCAATTATTCCCCCAAACACCAGTTGCCCCTGGGAGGTGGGCCCTACCAAAAAGTAGAATGGAACTTTGTTAGGGGAAAAAATGGTCATGCCCCCATTATTCCAAAATAAGGATATGCCCAAATTAACAGTAGATGTTACACCACAACAAATTAAGCCAACAGCATGGTTGGTGAATAGTATATTTTACCAGAGATGGGGACATTCTGAGAGATGGACAGCTGTACATCCCCTGTTCCTGGGGGCATGTCAATCACCAGGTAATCCAACTCCCCCCAGTCCACCTGGAAAAAAAGTGGATTCCAATTATAACCATTATGACATTTTATACAAGTTGCAACAAAGATTAGACTTAGATTTGCAATTTATCAGATCAAAATTAACTTGTTGCTTCTCAGTTCTGGCATTTCCAATATATGGATGGATGGTAAGGGTAAGGGATGAACAAGTTTTGTGTGGTTCTAACACGTATGTCTGATAATCATATGTTCCTTAATCATACAAATAAATCTGTTGAGCGCTTATAAACAAGATGAGAACCATAAAAACCCTTGAACTGCTGCATTTGTAGTACAGTACTAACCTCAGGCTGGACACAAAGAGCAGTGCAGATAACATTTGTGGCTATGTGAAGCCCTGACAATTTTGGGAGTGAACGTTTTTTATCTAGAGTAAAACAGACTTGCCACTATTCATTTTAATGACCGAGCCAGTAAAAAAAACATCTACTTGGAATCAATTTTGCGAAAAATGTATGAAGCAATTTTTCTGAAATTTCCAGTATGAAAGGTGGGGCGGTGGTTACAAACAAAAGAATCGATGCACAGAAATAGAGATGAGTAGAGACTACATCAGCATGTAACGACTCATGCTGTCCCTTTTTTCAGCAGTGAATATATTTTGTTTCTTTAATGGGGCTTTGTGTGTCTCAGCGACAAATCTGTGATTCTCACCTGCCGTAGCAACTTCTCGATCGCAGACATGACCATCAAACCTCGCCACACAATGGGTGCAGTTTCCTCCACAAGGAAGCCCATTGACATGCTAACACAGACAAGCACAAAAGATCATAGTCACACAGTGTCCACCTCTCAGCAGTCATCGAATCACACAGTGCGATATTGTGCCAGTCTGAGCCATTCTTTGTGTTTGCCTTCAGAAACTCCCTGACTCATATTGTGTGTATGTTTTCATTTGGAACTGGATCATATTCTGCGTTTGTGTGTGTGTCGGCTCAGTAAATGTGTGGGAATGTTTCTGAATCACTAAATAGCTTTGTGCTTTTACTAGCGCCATGTGTGATTTTCATGACTAATTCCTATCTATTACTGCATTGATGTGAAAGCCAGGATTCTTTTTCTCTAAGATGCTAGAACTGGAGTCTCTGAACATATACTGCAACCAGCTCCTACACAGTAAAGCACTATTATATTAGGGCTTAACCACAGACATTAACTGAATAGTCACTCAAATTGTGTCCCCCATGGGGCCTGGCTTTAACATACCCTCTACTTTTAGAAACAATGTGAAACCAGGAAGTACTGTCTTTATCTTTCCTGAGGATAGAAAATGGTGCAAAACTAAATGCAAAATGGTGTTGCTTGGCAGGAGAAATTGGCAACAAATTGGCAGAGCCACATTTAAATGTAAAAAAAAGTTGGGGAGCAACATAAGCATGCAAAAAGTTCCTAGTGAGGCCAAACATTGGCTGTGATTGGCTATTGGTAGACCCTATATGGACTGGCAACCTACAGGAGGCTCTGTTTATCAGTACACATGTTTTTACACAACCAAGACTTGCCTCCAAACCTAGAATTCAAAAATAAGCACCTGCTTTGAGGCCACTGGGAGCAACATCCAATGGGTTGGTGAGAAACATATTACTTGCAAGGCACTGGTTGGGGATCACTGCTTTAGGGGTTCAGATGGAGTTTGGCTGGACACATCCCACCTGGTCCTATTTAGCTTAATGCCAGATATCAGCATGCATTACTAAACAATACAACATGAAGATGAAAAGGTCTGATGCTATTACTTTGCCAGCACCTTACAGTCAACTAATTTGAAATGTGCCCAGTACTGTACTATTTTGGACTCCATGCACAGCTCCAGTAATTACTTTTCCAATGTCTTTGCTATGTCGAACATTTAGTAACAGCAGAATGACTTACCATTTTATGCTGTAATTGACAAGAGGAATCATGAGATTGTCTAGGAAAATACAAAAATACTTTAATTTGCATCAAATTTATCTCATGCTAAAACTGTTTTTGGGCATCCTGAGCAGTGGAATGCTAAAAAGACTTGTGCTGGTGAAAAAGCAATGAAATGCCACTTACTTTTGGATACCTCTGGGTTTCCCTTTAGGTTCATCATTCGTGGTATAGAGGGTCCATAAACATCGGCATCCAGCAAGCCCACAGCTTTAACCTGGAGACCAAACAAAAAAACCAAATGTGAGTTGACTTACAGTAAATATCCCATTCTATTTAACAGAACTCCAGTCAGTAAAAAAAAGGTGTTGTTTTTTACACTATTAATATACATTAATATTAATATACATTAATCCTGTCTTTGAGCGTTAACAGTGAATAGGTGGGATTGTGTCGACATCAGACTAGACATGACAACAGCTACTGTGTATAGTGATAAACACAGCATTTACAATATTAAAGGGATCCTGTCATCGGAAAACATGTTTTTTTCAAAACACATCAGTTAATAGTGCTGTTCCAGCAGAATTCTGCACTGAAATCCATTTCTCAAAAGAACAAACTGATTTTTTATATTCAATTTTGAAATCTGACATGGGGCTAGATATATTGTCAGTTTTCCAGCTGCCCCTGGTCATGTGACTTGTGCCTGCACTTTAGGAGAGAACTGCTTTCTGGCAGGCTGCTATTTTTCCTTCTCAATGTAACGGAATGTGTCTCAGTGGGACATTGGTTTTTACTATTGAGTGTTGTTCTTAGATCTACCAGGCAGCTGTTATCTTGTGTTAGGGAGCTGCTATGTGGTTACCTTACCATTGTTCTTTTGTTTGGCTGCTGGGGGGAAAAGGGAGGGGGTGATATCACTCCAACTTGCAGTACAGCAGTAAAGAGTGATTGAAGTTTATCAGAGCACAAGTCACATGACTTGGGGCAGCTGGGAAATTGACAATATGCCCCATGTCAGATTTCAAAATTGAATATAAAAAAATCTGTTTGCTCTTTTGAGAAATGGATTTCAGTGCAGAATTCTGCTGGAGCAGCACTATTAACTGATTCATTTTGAAAATCTTTTTTTTCCCATGACAGTATCCCTTTAAGGTGCATCACATGGTACTGCACTAGGTTAGTTCTGTGGCAGCTATCTGGGTAGAAACACATCAGCTTACACCTATTTCTAAAGGGCTTCACTCAGCACACAGGCTCCCGAAATTTCCGCCTGCTTTTGGAGAAGTAGTTGTTACATTGCCTTGTGTTAGCAGGCAAGCATTAGCGCTAACTTTCCTATGTTCATGCAGAATTAGGAGCAAAAGAGTAATATACTCACCTGATCACTTGCAGCAATACCCAATGCCAAATTGACTGTAAAATAATTAATAGCAGAAAAATTAAAAGGAAGCCAACATTCCCGTGGAAACCATTCAGGAGCCAACGACACCAAAAATTAAATAGCTCCATAAAAAGGAGACTAAAGCCAAGGGCTACTAGCTCAGAACCTATACAGAAAGACATGATACCTGACAGGAATGAATCCTCCAAAACAAAATTTACTAAAATGTGTTTTAATAGCTATGGGAATATCTGCTTATATAAAAGGGATTATAAAATAATTATACCTGCAGTTGTTGATTTGCCAACCCCTCCTTTGCCAGATGCTACCACCACTACATGCTTTACACCAGGAATTGGCTTCTGCTTCGGCAAGCCACGGGACATAAGCTGGGCCTGCCTTATCCGGAGTTGTTCTTCTCTAAACTGTGAGGACTACACAGGAGAAAAAGTACGGTTTGGTTAACACACAAGTTACATGGCCTATACATTAGATATATAATTCTTTCTAGAACTAGGATTTTGTCTTTTGCTGTGTAACATTTAATAAGGATATTAAGCAGGCATTGTAAAGCTCTGTAGATCTCAGTGGACCTTCTCACCATTTTTAGTCCCTTCATATGGATATTGAACTTTATTGAAGAGCAGAGTAAAGACAGAGTTACCATACAGGATTCATATGATAAAGATATTATTAATCATATCAGAGCTAGTAACCATTATCAGTTTCTATCAATACAAGGTTACAATGATAAAGAAAACATAATAGTATTGGGCATATTGGGGCTGATGCTGGCACTAACCTTCTGTGTTGTGTTTGTCTAGCCAGGGGGACCACATTTTTTAAAAAGATTGCAGGGCACCCTCTTTTAACATGTGCAAGTTTACACGTGGGTACTGCTGGCTTTATTTGGGTTATCCAAATCTTGATATAATTTTTCTTTAAAGGGGTGGTTCGCCTTCAAACAACTAGTTGTTTTGAGACAAATCACCAGAAATAACGACTTTTTCCAATTACTTTCTATTTCTATGTGTCACCGTTTTTCTAATATTGAAGTGTAAAGTGTTTTTTTTTCACCTTCTAAAGCAGCTCTGGGAGGGGGGTCACCGACTCTTTAAACTGTTCTAAATTGATACATTTAGTTGATACATTTCTTATCTTTGTCCCTGCTGAGCAGAATCTCTGGGTTTCATTACAGGCAGCTGTTAGAATTGATACAATAGTTACTAATACTCCAGAGATGTTGCTGAGAAATGTATCAACTAAATGTTGCAAAATTGTAACAGTTTAGAGTCTGCGCCTGAATTACTGAGCTGCCAGACTCAAACACCAGAGACGCGAACATTCAACTTAAACTTAGATTTTGGAAAAACAGTAAAAAAATATTGAAAAAATGTTCTGGGGAAGTGAAAAAAGTGTTTGGAAGGTGAAAACCCATTTAAAAAAAGTTTAAATCATGATATCTTTAATACAATTATTTCACGTAGTTAAAGGGCATGAAAAGGCAAAAAAATAAAATCCCATTTTTACTTTAATGAAAAAGAAACCTATCTCCAATATACTTTAATTAAAAAATGTGTAAATTTTTTACAAAAAACCTGACTGTATGCAGTGAAATTCCCCCTTCATTTACTGCTGTTGATAGGAATTGTCAGACAGTCCCTAACTGTTCTGCAGGGAAACAATCATACTTATGAACAGCAGGGGGAGCCCCCACCTTACTTCACAGCCATGCAGAACTCAAGCAGCTTTGTTTGTTTCCCTGTAGCGCAGTCGGCCACTGTGTATAGATTTGTATTTGATTATATTTTTGCCTTTACATCCCCTTTACTGTTTCCAACTCCAGCTGCAGGGACAAAGATCATGGAGCCAGATTTAAACAGATAAACTGGGATTCTATTTGGAGTATAATTTTGCTGCAGCCACTGGTTCTGCAGAGTTGGAGAAAGTGTGTGTTAAACAATACAAAAACTATAAAATCCACATTAGATTACATGACAACACAGTGCAATCTGCCTATTCTGATTATTAATCAGTCTTGCTGTATTGGCTTCTGGCAGATGTTATTTGACTTGTGCTGTTTTGATCATTTATGACGATCCCTAAGCAGCCCAGACCACACTGAGCATGTGCACAGTCTTGGTCTTGCAAAGATGTTTAACAAAGTTACAAAATGGTGACCCCCTGTGGCCAACTTTGAAAGCATAAATCATTTGTTTGATTAGTCTTCTGGTGCATTAAGTTCATGTTTAAGTTTAGTATACAAAAATACAGCATTCCTAGCATTATTGTATTTTAGACTTTACTTCCCCTTTAAAGAATATAGGTCTGAAAACACTACACTAAAATTGAGCGTGTATGTAGCAGATTAAAGTTCAACACATTGTCCTGCCAACATAGAACATATCTCTTAGTCGTCTTGAATCTCTCTACTACAGCTAGGGTCATCACCTGGCTGGTGAAAACAACCCCTAATGCCAATGTCATTAAAGGTGGAAAAGTTTAAAATATAGAAAGGCAGGTGTGTTTATCCAGAAAAGATGTCAACTCTAACTTCAGGCCCTGTTTGGGTATTTGGATCTTGCAGATGAACATAATAAATCATACCTCCCAACATTTTGGAAGTAAAAAGAGAGACAAAAAATGTTTTTGCACGTAGCACGGCAACCATTTTTGACCACACCCACTTTTTGGCCACACCCCCTAATTACCATGTTCATTTTACAAAATTTGGCAGGTTATGAAAGATTTTAAAAATATTTCTCCTTCTCTAAATTGTTACAATTACTTCTTTTCTTATCTATAAATTGTTACAAAGTATATTATTTGCACCTGTTAGCTGTTCTGGGCCCTCTGCCAAAAGCCAATTAAGTTAGAAATTTTGTTTCTTTTTCTGGCTGTTCAGTGCAGAGAAAATAGGGACTTTCCAGTACAAATGTGGGACTGCAGGTTGAGCTGTCAAAAGAGGGACTGTCCCTCCAAAAAAGGGACAGTTGGGAGGTATGAATAAATCACTCCAGGCCAGGGCCTCCCTAATGCAACACAGCATATGTTTTCTTCTGTGCCCTTAATAAGGCATGCATATCCTCTAACTATAGACATATAAACAAACAGCATAATGGTACTGTATAAACTACAAAATAACCTTTGTAGGACGTCACCCTAATGCCCTAAAAGGATTCCACTGTAATTTGGAATGTTTGGATATAGTATTTGTTTAATGTTGACAACAGCCCCTTGCACCTACCGAGCTCATAAACACAGCACAGACCGGAAGCTGCTGTCTCAACAGCGATAAAAACCCGGTCCGAAGCGACCCAATGCTACACATTCCTAGGCGCGCTGTAACCGCCATTGCTTAGCAACTTGGAAGTCATTGAGTTAAGGCCCTACGCGTGGGTTGCGAATCATGTTAGGCGGAAACGTGCGTTCCACCCCCGTGCGGAAGTGTGCGTTTCAACCCTCGTTCTGTGAGTTCCAACCGGCTTGTTGAGTAAAAAGAATGAACGGAAAGTTGCGTGAATTATTTATTACACTAAAGACATTACGTGGATTGTTTATTTAATTTGATTATCACACTATTCAATTGAGTTTGCCCTGTTCTTGCATGATAATTTAATGACATATACTGCTGGTAACTCATTTCCTGCGACCACTTCATTATTTTCTGGTAATAATGAAGTATACTGGGTAACTGAATATCTAGAGCAGAATTACTGTACCCAAGGGCACTGTGGTATAAACACTTGTATAAACCATTCAACTATACAGGGGGTGCTATGTGCCCTTGTGCCACCTGAGGCGGCAGAACTAATACCCATGCTCCCCACACCCAGGGTTGTGGATGCACCCAATCCAGGATTCGGTTCGGGATTCTACCTTTTTCAGCAGGATTCGGATTTGGCCGAATCCTTCTGCCGAACCGAATCCAAATGCAAATTAGGATTCGGTTCAGTATTCAGCCGAATCTTTCACAGGGGGTTCGGCTAAATCCAAAATAGTGGATTTGGTGCATCCCAAGTTGTTGGATAGTTACATAGTTAAATTGGGTTGAAAAAAGACAAAGTCCATCAAGTTCAACCCCTCCAAATGAAAACCCAGCATCCACACACACACCCCTCCCTACTTTTAATTAAATTCTATATACCCATACTAACTATAGAGCTTAGTATCACAATAGCCTTTGATATTATGTCTGTCCAAAAAATCATCCCAGCCATTCTTAAAGGCATTAACTGAATCAGCCATCACAACATCACCCGGCAGTGCATTCCACAACCTCACTGTCCTGACTGTGAAGAACCCCCTACGTTGCTTCAAATGAAAGTTCTTTTCTTCTAGTCTAAAGGGGAGGCCTCTGGTACGGTGATCCACTTTATGGGTTAAAAGGTCCCCTGCTATTTGTCTATATTGCCCTCTAATGTACTTGTAAAGTGTAATCATGTCCCCTCGCAAGCGCCTTTTTTCCAGAGAAAACAACCCCAACCTTGACAGTCTCCCCTCATAATTTAAGTCTTCCATCCCTCTAACCAGTTTAGTTGCACTTAGTCTCTGCACTCTCTCCAGCTCATTTATATCCCTCTTAAGGACTGGAGTCCAAAACTGCACTGCATACTCCAGATGAGGCCTCACCAGGGACCTATATGTTTTCATCAATTGAGTTAATGCCCTTTTTTTATACAAGACAGAACTTTATTTGCTTTAGTAGCCACAGAATGACACTGCCCAGAATTAGACAACTTGTTATCTACAAAGACCCCTAGATCCTTCTCATTTAAGGAAACTCCCAACACACTGCCATTTAGTGTATAACTTGCATTTATATTATTTTTGCCAAAGTGCATAACCTGCATTTATCAACATTGAACTTTATTTTCCAGTTTGCTGCCCAGTTTTCCAACTTAGACAAATCACTCTGCAAAGTGGCAGCATCTTGCCTCTAACCTATAGTTCTGCACAATCTGCAAAAATAGAAAGGTATTGTAATACGAGTGATGACAGTAAAATAACAGTATTAGCACTAAAAACACAAAGGGCTTTATTTATCAAAATCCAAATTTTTCTGTGTATTTACATAACAAAAGTCCAACCAAACTAGTATCTACGATGGGACCTTATTAATTATTAAAAAAACACAATTTAATTGAATCAAGGACAAACTCAATAAAATCGAGTGAAAACTCAAATCAAATGAATTTTTCTGCGTATTTTTTTTTTAATCGCTTGATTTTTTTTCCATCGGTTTCCCCAAAAAGCCTATTTTTTTCAGGTTTTTCCCCAAAAAGACAGAAATAATCTGCTGCTAATTCCAGTGCAGACCACAGAAACCTTTTAAACATGATTGGGGCCTCTCCCATTGGTTTACAGTCAGGTCCATAAATATTTGGACAGTGACAACTTTTTTTCTAATTTTGGTTCTGTACATTACCACAATGAATTTTAAATGAAACAACTCAGATGCAGTTGAACTGCAGTTTTTCAGCTTTAATTCAGTGGGTTGAACAAAAAGATTGCTAATATCAACTAAGATATAATTAATCCTTTTTGAAGGCAGAACAATCCTATTGGCTTTTTTTTTAATGTGTAATTTTAAGTATGGAGATCCAAATTACAGAAAGACCCCTCATCCAGAAAACCCCAGGCCCCAATATTTATGGATAACAGGTCAAATACCTGTATTTGCAGGAACTTATATTATACTCTTGCCTACATTAGTGGATACAGTGAGTGTACAAATAACACAATTCATCTGCACTCTAAATGGTAACCTGAAGGCCTTAAAAGCGAAGGAAGGGTCTAAATCTTAAACCTAACATTAGGCACCCCCACAGCTTAAGCTGGCCATAGATGTTGAGATTTTTAAAAGATCAGATCCTGATTATGAGACCACGATCTTCTCAGAACGATCGTACGAATTTACCACCAACTAAAACCAATTTGCCAGGAAAAGAAAGGGTAGCTGCCTGCTTGGCCCTGCAAAGATATAGATAGATTGCACTGGGACCGACAAAGATTTTTTGACCTGGCCGATCAATTTCCTGACAGATGTCTGCCGAAAAATTGTAAGATGTACCATCGTTCGAATACCACTTACCGCACAATAATTTCAAAGGATTGGTCAGGCTTCCCTAAAATCGGTCGTTCGGCAAGAAGAATCGTCGCGTCTATGGTGAGCTTTAGCTGATACTGTGGGCTAGTACTCCTCATAGCAAAAAACTACACTGGCACAGAGGACTTTTAGGGAGCTCCATGGTGTTCATTTTGAAGTACCCCGGCCAGTACAGTCTTATGCCAATCAGAGCACTTACCTGGGGTAAGGTAAGCAGTTATAATTGCTGGGGGTGCCTAATCTTATACACTAGTACAGATCATTTGTTGAAATGATGTTACATGGCATATTTTTTTGTGTTTCTCTATCAGAACAGCTTGTGACTTTAAATGGCAGAGATTAGTAGGGAAGTGACTGGCCGGATTGTTCTTCAGCAATGTTTATATGCCAAGCTGCAAGTCAAACCTCCGGATCAGGACTCAGAGGCTGAATGGGTAGAGGTATCTTATTTATTTTTGTTTTATGTCTTATTTTTTAGAATACCACTGCTGGAAAGAGTGAATCCATTTGTAGGCTCCTAAACCTCTTGGTGTTTGCCAGAGATCCTCTTTATAACTGTGGGCTCCACTTAACCCACACATTTAGCATTAATTCCTTTGTTAAAGACTTGGTCTAATTTTCATTCCCATAACTGTCCCTCGGCCATTTGCTACACTTCTCCTTGTCTTGCTGTTCATATCATTATGCAGTCTCCTCGGCAGCAGACTGGCACACTAGCACAGCTCCAGACTGGCATACCAAGAAGTCTGCCACTGCTCCATAGCTCTGTTGTAACAAACTGGCTGCACACAGCTTAATGAAGTCTTCTACTTTATGATCAGCAGGCAGTGCACATACACACAAGGCCTCTCATTCCCTCTGTCTCTTCTGTTCTCACTCCAAACAGGCAGCGAACCTTAAATCCAACGGTCACCTTTTGTTTAATACCCATTGCTCTCAATACACGGTCATTATTTTTCCATTTATACCTTATTCCAAACTTTCTTTTTTATGCGGGTGAGGTGGACTACACAGATAAAATCAGGATATTACAGTTTATTAGTGCCACATTATTGGTCATTTTCCCCATATTTTTTTGGCCTTGTGCTGCAGTTATATTTGAACGGAGAATAGTGGCAACAGCATGGGATTTACTTGGGGAAAATCAGTTGTGGCTGATTCGAGTTTGATCAAATTAGATTAGAATTCGGGTCGTTTCAATTCATCCGAGTTTGAAAAATTTGATATCATAATGTTTCGATTGGTTGAATTTAGAATTTATGGGAGTTTAGGGGAGTTTAAAAACAAAACAAAAACATGAATTTGAAATACGACCTTTGATAAATGTGCATTGTAGTGTACCCACACTGCTAATAAAATAACATTTGTAGTTTTTTTTTATACTGCTTTGGAGCTGTTTAATTCTTCTATTGAAATTTGTCATTTACTCTGGGATGTGCAGACACATGGAATTTACAGCCATATGAACTTTTAAACGATTAAACCACAATCACATTGATCTAAGGACACAAGTTGTTAAAGAAGAAACAAACCCGTAATAAAATTCCTACTCCCCTCCCAGCCTAGCTGCCCCCCGGCAAATGGCCCTAACGCTTTACTTACCTCTCCGTGCAGATTCTGTCCAGCGGAGTTCACAGGCGCCATATTCTTCTCTTCGGAAATCCACGGAATGAGACCATCAAAGCGGCGTTTGCCCAGTTGGATCGATTCTCTGTTTTGCAACAACTGCGCATGCGCCGAAACTCACGAAAATTTCCGAAGCACCAGTCTCATTCCAAAGATTACCGAAGAGGCTGAAGATGGTGCCCGTGAACTCTGCTGGACAGAATCTGCATGGAGGGGTAAGTAAAGCGTTAGGGGCATTTGCCCAGGGGGCAGCTAGGCTGGGGGGGAGGAGGGAGGGGGTCTATGTAGGGTAGGGGGGTAGGAGTTTTTTTATATTAAGGGTTTGTTTCTCCCTTAAGGGTATGGACTCCAGAGTTCCCTTGTTTCCATGGGTTCAGTTGTAAATAAGGGATCAAGTTGGCTGGTTTGTTGAATTGGACTTCACCATAAGATGCTAATGGAATATGTACGGACGCAAATACCTTTGTCAATTATTGTACAGTGCTTATTCTTCTTAATGGTTAGTTACAATACATCATAATTTTTCTACTGTAAGCATGTAAGACTCTTCATGTAAGGAGAACTAAACCCCCCAATAAGAAAAGCTCCTACCTACTACCTTAGATAGACCCCCCTGACCCTGCTTCTCCCCCGCATAGTTCATTACCCCTGAAAGTGTCCCAAATACATTGCTCACGTATCGGTGCAGAGTAAGCGCAGCGGAGCTCACGGGCACCATCTTCTGGAATTTCAGTCTTCCATATTGGCACATGCACAGTTGGAGCAGTCTTCCAGTTGGTAGCAACTGTGCATGTGCCAAAAGTGCCGTGAATTTTCCAAAGGGAAGAGGACCCAAAGAAGATCTGGAAGATGGCGCCCATGAGTTCTGCTGCACTTACTCTGCATAGATATGTAACCAATGCGGGGGAGATTATCTAGGGTAGTAGGTAGGAGCTTTTCTTATTTGGGGGGTTTAGTTCTCCTTTAACACTTGGTACACTGTCGTAATTCCCTCATCTCATTCCTGCAGGTCAATAAAGGCATGGTCATCTATGTGTGCTTTTTCAAAGGAGCAGATTCTTCTGTTATTCCAAAGATGGGTGAGTGGACACAGAAATGATTCAATCTCAATAGTTAATTTCAGTCATTCACCTTTAAAACAAAAGCTTGCCAAATGCATTTGCTCTTTACTCTGTGCAAATAACGCCTTAAAGGCATGGTCCACCTAAGCAATTTTTCAATTATACTTGATTTTTAGCGTTTCTGAATTATTTGCCTTTTTCGTCTGAATCTTTCCAGCGTTCAAATGGGGGTCACTGACCCCATCTAACACACAACTGCTCTGTAAGGCTACACATTTATTGTTATTGCTACTTTTTATTACTCAACTTTCTATTCAGGCCTCTCCTAGCAAACTGATTCCTGAAATTGCAAACTGGAGAGCTGCTGAATAAAAAGCTAAATAACTCAAATGTCACAAATATTACAAAAACAAAACCAATTGCAAATTGTCTCAGAATATCACTCTGTACATCATATTAAAAGTTAACTCAAAGGTGTAGAAGCCTTTTAATGGACTACATGCAGCCCTCAAGATGTTACTGCTATTCCAAATGCTCCCACTGTGAGATTGGTGGGTATACATGGCCTCCTGTGTAACCTATTGTTCGATTCTTCTTTGGATATTTTGTTCTTCACTCCCTCTACACATACAGTAAATGGATTTGCCAAGCATTTGTATTGACATGTCTCTGTTTAATTGAGTTGTCAACTAAAGATCAAATAACATATTTTACGCTACAACAAAATATATTCCAGCAAAATAATGTTGCTGTTAATTTTTTGTTGTCTGACAGTGAGTTCTCTACTGAGCGTGAAGCTGAGTGAGTCTGACAATGGAAAACGAGTCTCTATTCTTGATCTACCTGGTGATGTCCTCATTGTCCCTCAGGCAACACTGGGTGGAAGGGCTAAAGGTCGCTGCATGCAGTATCATTCAAATGCAGACAAAGTGCTGGCTATGGAGTTATACTCCAGCCTCATTGCTCAGTGTGAGAAGGAACTTCAAGCTCACTCAAAATGGGCAGAATCAGGAGCTGTATTAAAGTATGGAACATATGGGAACAGACAGGTTCTGAAGCTCGACACTAATGGACCATATACCCACCTGCTGGAGTTCTGACCAATACCCAGTCCATCGTTGTGAAGCATTTAAAGAAAATGAACTGAACCAGTTAGTGCTCAATATTATGCTCACGCATTTATACGCTGTCAGCCGCCTTCACTTTGTCGCGTTGTTCAGCATCCTAATCTTCAAAACTCATTATTTCTTATTAAAGTAAGTGTCAAAAAAATTTTATGCTCACATAGAAAATATCTTTTGAATTGTGTTGTTCTTTCTGTGGACAGAGAACTGGCAAGATATGATCAAAGGAAGGAAAAGGCAATTATGTCCATTACCGTTTTTCTAATCCAAAGAAAGGGAAAAATATATTAAACATAAAAATTGGAAGCGCTGTATGATCATGACTTGTCCAGTCTAGTGACAGGCACGTATAGTAATGATCCAGGCCAACACAAACACACACACACCCCCCCCCCCAAATTTCGCTAAGCGTCTGCACTCTATTCAGCTGATCTTCGGAGGGGGGGAACACGGTCAATTTCTTAAGCTGGCCATAGATGTTGAGATTTTTAAAAGAATCGTGAGACCACGATTTTCTCGGAATGATCGTACAAATTGACCATCAACTAAAAATACCAATTTGCCAGGAAAACAAAACCTGCTTGGCCCTGCAAACATAGATAGATTGCACTGGGACCGACAAAGATTTTTTGACCTGGCCGATCAATTTCCTGACAGATGTCGGCCGAAAAATCGTACGATCATTCGAATCCCACTAACCACACGATAATTTTGAAGGATTGGTCAGACTTCTCAAAAATTGGTCGTTCGGCAAGAAGAATCATCACGTCTATGGGGAGCTTTAGACACATAATTCAATTTAGGAACGAACCATCCCAAGACCAGCACTTCCCTTACAGAGCTTAGGGACTAGAGAGGTGTGGATCGGGATTTTCCTGCCACCTGCCACTCCACCTGTACCTGGCCGAGCCTGATTTCTGAGGATGGCCTGGACTGATAGACCTGCTGGTAAACCCACTGGTATCGGGCCGGCCCGCACATCACTATTAGGGACCAACTCACAATAACAGTACACATAGAATTTAAATGTCACAATATAAGGCTGATTAGTAATTAATACAGATAATTACTACATGGCAGCACAGAAACCAGAGCAATTAGCATCAGAATTTAATAATCAGACCTGTAGCATGAGTTTATATTACAGGCCAACCTCATTTTCTGCTGGATAATTAGTGACAACCCCTAAGCTTAGCTTCTCAACAGCTGCTCAGAGTCCACTGAGCATGTGAGTGTCACAGACACTTTCCAAGATGGTGACCCCCTGTGACAAGTTTGAAGTCATGGATCATTGCTGCTATTGACAAGCTGAAACATTAGGCTGGTGCAATAAGTTCAGTATATAAAATATGGCATTTTTTTGCCATATTCATTTTTATGGTTTAGTTCTCCTTTAATCCCAACCACCTAGACAGACTGTATCATTCCTATGGTGTTAAAATTGGTCTATACACATTGCAGGCTTTGGTACAATGGAGCTAATGGGTTATGGAAAATGTATTATTTACAGCTTGCATGTGCCTTGCATTTGCGAGGGAGAGTGTAAGTCAAAGTCCAACCTTAGTGTTGTGATGACTTAGCAGCAGGTGACTGGTACACATTTAGTGATACATGTATAAAGGGTGCGGCAGAGCTGATATATCTTTGTGTTTGGATACGATTAAATACAGTGGGTAGGAACAAAGGCATCAGTTACAGATGATAGGTCATGCAATCAAATGGGTGTCTTTGTTTTATATAAGGGATAATACAACCCCTACTGTGACATATGATATAAGAGGTCACCAATGACTTCCGTGGCCATATAAAACATGAGCCAAGTGCTGTTATACAATTCTTGGACTCCATGTTGACTTTTATTAGTAGCCACAGAGACATTTTGTAACCATTTGAAGACTCAAAGCAGTTTTTTTGGGGGGGGGGGGCTCTAAGTGATTTCTGATATCAGTACTAGGGGGTGCATTATTTCTGATACAGTAATACACAAGTTCCCATATTGCATGCGGCACAACTGATCTCACTATGCATTGTGGAATATATTTCACAATTATCTCTGTTGTGTATTATAAGGATATATCTTCCACTAGATATGCTTTTACATTAAAAATATATATAGAAAGATAAAGAGACAATGAACAGGGTTTTAAGACAAGGGCACCTGGTACAAACACAAATGCAATTTTGTTTCATTTAACACAGATATTTCAGCTGGGGCTAAATCAAACACTTGCTTTTTATGGAAAAAAAAATAGCATAAAAGCAAACCAAAAGCTAGAATAAATAAAGAAAGCCTCTCTGCCTCAGTGCCTTTGTGTGAACAATTCCCAAGGCTGAGAAAACTGGATAGATTTCCAAATCACAAGCTGTCTTTTTCTGCCAAGCTTCCTTTCTCCCATAGAGGTTTCACTTTTAGATATGAATGCCCAGCTGAAGATTGCAGAGAATAATGATAAGGTAATGGGGATACAAGTTCATTTCAGGTGGGTATTCAATATCAGATGTAGATATAATACAGGCATTGTAACCGATGTGAACATTTTTGCATGTAATAAGAAATTAGATGAAGAATGCTTTAGCTGAAATACTGGTTAGGTGCAGGGTTGGGGAAGTTGACCATGAAAACGATGAAGATAAAGTCATTCCCTAGACCTAAAGCAAAACTGATTCTGGAACCGCAAAGTCTTAAACTCAACAAGATATAAAACCACTGGTCTAAAGGAAAGTGCTATGGAAACATCTATCCTTTTGTATAAATACAAATATGTTTTTTTAAATGAAGAATGATAAATATGCTTCTCAAAATCCCATAGGAATAGGAAGTAAGTTTTTATGTTGTGCTCTCTAATTAAACACGTCGATAAATAAGCTCCCTAAAGGCCTATTTATCAAAATTCAAGTTTGTGTAAAGTTAGATTTTTTCCCCCTACTTCGAATAAACACTATTTTTTAAATGTTTACTTACGGTATGTATTTAAAAAATTTGAAAAAAAGCTTGAATACCCCAAATTTGTAATTCGAAAAAGTTGCACTGAAAAAATCCTTGAAATTTGCCATAGACAGCATGCGGCCTATAGCCATTAAAGTCTGGCTGCTTTGATTGTTTACCTTTCTATAAAGCTGGCCATAGACGTGCAGATTTACATTCATATCGGGCGAACGATCGTTCAGTGCCATCTCCCGACATGCCATTAACCATTCAGATCAAATAAAGTAGTAAAAGAACAGATCAGATGATGTTCTGTCCCTACAGCAATCTTGCGAAAGTTATGATTTCGGGACACTCCACACACGGGCCGAAAATCGTACGATCAAATCTTTGCATCTATGGCCAGCTTTAGCTTTAAAAGTTATCCGAACTAACATCAACTGGCCCCTGCATTATTCACATCTCAGATTTAGGCTTTAAAAGCCCTGTATTCACACTTGTCATCCCATGTATTTACACGCCTATTGTTCACACCTGTAAGGACTTGCATTGATCATACCGCTGTCAATGCCTACGTTGTTGACCTGTTCACACCTCACAATGTAAGAGTTGCACTGCCATTGTCTCACTGTACATAGTACAGTACTGTGTGTGCCAGAATCTGCTTGCCTGTGTGCTCCCTGTGTGTGCCATACTCTGCCTGCCATATTCTCCCTGTGTGTGTCATACTCTGCCTGCCCTATTCTCCCTGTGTGTGCCATACTCTGTCTGCCCTATTCTCCCTGTGTGTGCCATACTCTACCTGCCCAGTGCTTCGTGTGTGTGCCATACTCTGCCTGCCCTATGCTCCCTGTGTGTACCATACTCTACCTGCCCAATGCTCCCTGTGTGTGCCATACTCTGCCTGCCCAATGCTCCCTGTGTGTGCCATACTCTGCCTGCCCAATGCTCCCTGTGTGTGCCATACTCTGCCTGCCCTATGCTCCCTGTGTGTACCATACTCTGCCTGCCCAATGCTCCCTGTGTGTACCATACTCTGCCTGCCCTATGCTCCCTGTGTGTACCATACTCTGCCTGCCCAATGCTCCCTGTGTGTGCCATATTCTGCCTGCCAATGCTCCCTGTGTGTGCCATATTCTGTCTGCACTATGCTCCCTGTGTGTGTCATACTCTGCCTGCCCTATGCTCCCTGTGTGTACCATACTCTACCTGCCCAATGCTCCCTGTGTGTACCATACTCTACCTGCCCAATGCTCCCTGTGTGTGCCATACTCTGCCTGCCCAATGCTCCCTGTGTGTGCCATACTCTGCCTGCCCAATGCTCCCTGTGTGTGCCATACTCTGCCTGTCCTATGCTCCCTGTGTGTACCATACTCTGCCTGCCCAATGCTCCCTGTGTGTACCATACTCTGCCTGCCCTATGCTCCCTGTGTGTACCATACTCTGCCTGCCCAATGCTCCCTGTGTGTGCCATATTCTGCCTGCCAATGCTCCCTGTGTGTGCCATATTCTGTCTGCACTATGCTCCCTGTGTGTGTCATACTCTGCCTGCCCTATGCTCCCTGTGTGTACCATACTCTGCCTGCCCAATGCTCCCTGTGTGTGCCATATTCTGCCTGCCAATGCTCCCTGTGTGTGCCATATTCTGTCTGCACTATGCTCCTTGTGTGTGTCACTGCTTTTGACCACCCCCAAGCAGAGTATGACACACACAGGGAACCTGGTGGGAGTTTGTTAGCATTTGTAAATACTTTTTAGGGGGTCACCCAAGGTGTTCAATCATGTGCTGGGGGTTGCTGCGCTATCCACAGGGGAGGATGAGGCATAAGGATTTATGGGTATGTCTTAATATGACCTAAACTTGTTTCACATATCTTGCAGTGAGCACCAACCATTTGGTTTTTTGGTGTGCTACCACCGTTCATCTGGGTATTGTCTTCATGTGATAACATGGTTGTAACTGTGTTCTCCATCCATCTGCAGACTAGTAGAATAACCTGATTCAGATGAACCTTTCAGTTCGGTTCAGATGAGACTCCAGACGTAAAGGTTTTGTTAATTGCAGTTTTCCAGCACAAGTGGAAAGTCAAAGGCCCACCCAATTTTGCAACACAGAGAGCACGTTCAAGCAGAAAAGCGTGCAATACAATACATACAATATAAAATACACATCACCTGTTTTTTATTAATATATAATACACAAAAGCCATGAATATCTTGTAAATTATATCCTTCTAAACGGTGAGTTCTGATGTCATTTCTGTCACATGACTCACTGAAATGTGTGTATTATAATAAATAAAGTATCCCCTCTTGTAAAATATGAGGATATTAGAAGTGACCTCGGAGTTCCATGACCTGTATAAAATATGAAACTCCTCGGAAACTTATAATATCCTTATATTTTACAAGAGGGGGTACTTTATTCACTATATTATTGACAGAAGTTAGAACTCTGGCGCAAATTCACTAAGCGCCGAACGCTAGCGTTAATTCACTAGCGTTTGGCATTTTTCGCTACTGTGCAAATTCACTAACAAACGCTGGCGTATTTTCGCTAGTGTTACTTCGCACCCTTACGCCAGGCAAATTTTCGCTAGCGACTAACTACGCAAATTCACTAACTTGCGCAGTGTACTGAACGCTACCATTTACGCTAGACTTCCTTCGCCACCTCAGACCTGGCGAAGCACAATAGAGTAGATAGGGATTGTTTCAAAAAAAGTCAAATTTTTTTCTAAGTCCCAAAAAACGCTGGTGTGTTTTCTACATGATGGGTGATAGGCTGAAAAAGATCGAAAATTTTTTTGGGGCTCCCCTCCTTCCCCCCTACATTTCCTGACTGATGGCAACTTACCTAGACAGTGGGCACATGTGTAGGGCAAAATACAATTTTTATTTGCAGATTTGAAGGTTTTCTAGGCATTTGAAGTGGTGATACGTGTTCCTCCATTGAAAGTGCTGGCGAAAATACTGAGTCCTGTTGTATGTGATGGCAAAGCTGGACCTTTTTGGTCTATGAACCAGTAAATAGCATGACAGGATTGAGTAAAAGAGATATATAGGAAATATTCTAGCTGTTTATATGTGCAATTGGTACAATAATATTTCCATTACCTCCATTGGAAATTGATCTCAAATTTATTAGAGTAAAAAAAAAAATCACAAATTACAAATTCTTTCTAATTTCTTTTTTTTTTTTAGGTATTACGGTTAATTTTACTGCATGTAAAAGCTTAGATAACTCTGAACAATTCTCTGAATTCTATAAAGGGCCAAGCAAAAATATAGTGTAGGCCATGATTAGTCTACGTACATTCACATAAATATGTGGGTGCTCAAGCATTAGCACGGGTGTTGATTGAAAAAACTCTTGGATAACCCACTGCAAACTAAACACTATGAACAATGTAATTAGACTTTAAGCAAATGAGAAAATACTAGGTTACTGTAATTATTCCATAGACTATAGCACTGATCCAGGGACGAGTCTAATTGCCACTTTCAGGATGGAATCCCCCCCTCAGTTTGATTTTTTTTTAATGCAAATTGGAAACAGCTGCACAGGATTTTATTTTTGGCCTTCTGTATTCGGAAGAAAATATGAAGGTGAACTTAATTAATGTTTTTTTTTTTTTTACCATTCCTCCTAAATTGACATGTTATTAATAATAGAATAGATTGTTTAGGTTTACTGACTTGGAAAACATAATTTTCCTGGCAAACATTTTTAAACCACAAGATACAAAAAAAAACAAAGTAAAAAGTAAAATATTTCATGATTCATGGCGTTATCAAGAAAGCTCAGAATCCTATAGACTCAATTTTTATCCAAATAAACCAAAAAAATTATTATTTTTTTCTCTGTAATAATAAAACAGTAGCCTGTACTTGATCCCAACTAAGATATAATTAATCCTTATTGGAGGCAAAACCAGCCTATTGAGTTTATTCAGGGGGTTATTTATCAAAGGTTGAGTGTTAAGAGTTTTAAACTAAATTCTGCGAGTTCTAGTTGCAAAACCCTGAAAACTGATAATTAAGGAAGTTTTCGCTCAAATTATTCGAGTTTTTAGGCAACGCCCTCTGAAAATAATTTTAAACGTCATGAAGGCTATTAAGATCTTCAAAGGGTTCAAGGGACCTCTGCCATTGACTCCTACAAGACCTCAACAGGTTTTAGATGGTGTATTTTTGAATTCAAGCTATTTCCAGAGTCGGTGGTCTAATAGATCTCGGAAAATTCAAGGTTTTTTTTTTCACCCCTGAAAATGTCAGTTTTGAAAAAAAAAACACAAAAAAATGTGAATTTTCGTGGAAAATACAATTGGAATCTTAAAGGGCCGGTAACATAAAAAAAACTGCTGTGTTTGCTTCAGAAACACTACTATTGTTTTTATAAATAAGCTGCTGTGTAGCCATGGGGACAGCTATTCAAAGGAGAAAAGGCTCAAGTTACATAGCAGATAAGCTCTGTAGAACATAATGGTGTTATCTGTTATCCATTATATATCCTGTGCCATATAGAAGTTTTTCAATTTCCACCATTGCTACTCAGCAGCTTGTTTATATGAAATATAGTAGTGTTTCTGAAACAAACACATCAGTTTTACCAGTGCAGGGCAACACTACATGATATTTTCATTACTTTAAAACACTTTCAGTTTTTGGTGTTACTGTTCCTTTAATAAATCTGCCCTATACCAACCTATAGGGTTTATTTTATGTTTACATGATTTTCTAGTAGACTTAAGGTATGAAGCTCAAAATTACAGAAAGGTCCGCTTTCCGGGAAGGACCCAAGTCCCAAGCATTCTGGATAACAGGTCCCATACCTGTATAAGGAAGGCTGCATGAACAATGTTTATTTGTTTATATCTCTGCTCTACTTGCATTTGTGATTGCTGAAACCATAATTTAGGCTCAAGGTATATAACTTATTTATAAAGTGGGTAATGTACCCCCTACTGTGATTCATAAAGATATCATGGGGCAAATACACTAACCTCCAGAAATTCGCCAGCGACGGCTTCGCTCACATCGCCACACTTCGCTAGGTGAAAATTCAACAGCACAACACTAATTCACTAAAATGCGAAGTTGCGTCCAGGGCGCTGAACGATGTCAAAGCTTCGCTAGCGTTAATTCGGCAAGCTAAGCAAAGTTGCACTAGCGTTGGCTAATTTGCATACGGCAGCAAGTTAAATTTCAATGGACGTATATGTTGCAGAGAATACATTACATTACACAAGCCCAGGGAACCTTAATAAAAGAAAATAGAGTTGTTATATTGCCCTTAACAACTCTATCCTATGAGAATTCAGTACTTCTACATTCCCATCCAACAAAAGCACAGGAAATCACCTACCAACTTTGGCAAGCATGGAAAAGCAAACCACATTATAGGATACTACGACTTCGATAAAAAATCATTAGAATATTCGACCATTCGATAATTGAAGTACTGTCTTTTTAAAAAAACTTTGACTTCAATACCTCGCCAAATTAAACCTGCCGAAGTGCTATGTTAGCCTATGGGGACCTTCTAGAGCAGTTTTCTAAGCTTTTTGAAGTCGAAGAAAAATAGTTTGATCGATCACTGAAATACTTCGAACCAAACGATTTAATCGTTCGATTTTACTTTGACCGCAGAATAGCCAAATTCGATGAAATATAAGTTTGAATTCGATATTTGAATTCAAAGTATTTCAATTCGATGGTCGAATTTCGAAGTATTTTTAACTTCAAAATTCGACCCTTGATAAATCTGCCCCTAAAAGTAGAACAGTTTACAGGGTCGGCGACCCCCCACCTCCCAGAGCTGCTTTAGAAGGTGAAAAATGACACTTTATACTTCAATATTAGATAAATTGTCATAAATAGAACTTAGAAAACACACAAGTCTTTATTTCTGTTTTAACAATCTAACAAAAACAAATGAATAGTGATGGGCGAAAATTCGCAAAACGGATTTTGACAGACACCGGCGACAATTTTTTTTGACGCCATGAATTTGAGCTTTGAACTGAAAAAAGTGTTGGAAAGTGAACAACCTCTTCAATCCTCTCTCCAATCATCCGACAGCAGGTTATAGAACTAATATGAACAAGGCAGATGTAAATAGTGTCTATATATCCATGGCTATCACTAACTAAATATAAACGATGTTGCTTCTCCACGTCATCTCCAATTAGAGCTTCCTGTTTAGGACAATCCCCCGGTGACAGGTTTCAGCTGGAGACAGATACTGTAGGATCGATGACATCGGCGCTCTGCAGGCTAGCGACTCCAGAGCAGAGTGCGGTCTCCACAGACCTGAGCGCCGATAGAACGGAGCCGCCCCTGTTGGATTTAGAAGAAGGAAAAAAAAAGGTCCGGTTGTTATAACCGGAATGGAGCTGGAAGAGAGGGGTCTGCAGCTGCTTGATGTCGCGGAACTGGAGGAGCCTCAGCGTGGGCTTCGGGTGCTGGAATGGCTGCGACACCTGCGGAGAGTTCTCCCCGTTATTACGCGGGTACATTCCTATAAACGGGGAAAGGGGGTATCCAGTGTGTCGGTTTGGGTTAAATACAAAAGAGTAGTAGTTGCAGGGGATGATTCTTGTATAAGTTGGTTGTTTGTATATACTCCTGACTGACTGCAAGGAAGTAGCCTGAGTGTGCTCCTACATAACTTCTACACTAGTCACTGACTGGGACATGATGCTGCTGCTGCTACTAGGTTGGCTGGTTTTAGGGAGTCTGGTTTGCACTGCTCCCTAGAATCATTAAGGAACACCTTTAGGAGGAGGAGGAGATCTATATGTATTTGAGACATTTTGTCATTCTGTTGCTTGTGATACTGCTGATTTAACTAATGGGGATTATTCCCTTAATGACCAGGAGTGTAATTACAGAGGAAGCAGATCCTGTGGCTGCAGGGGGCCCCAGAAATTATAGGCAGGGTAGGACTGGGCTGGCAGGACGGTGAAAAAAAACGGTGGGCACCAGCCCTCATGGGCCCCTGCCGGGCCAGAACCCCTCTCCTGATCTCCTGGCCTTACAAAAAAAAAAAATTGTGGCGCAGTGCCGTTCTCACATGCTTGCGGCCCCTTTTTTGCGCATGTGCAGCAATGCAATAGGGGTTTCAGAGGGGGGCCCTGGAAAGGAGTCCTGGTGGGCCCTAGGCTCCCCAGTCCGACCTGATTATAGGGTGTCCTGGAGTTTTAGGGGGCCTCATGAGGCCCTAATGAATTAGCAATTTCTATTTATACTTTTGAAACAGGGCAACCTCTGGATATGTTGTGGGCCCTAAAATTAACTTGCTTTGGGGCCCCGTAACAAGTAGTTATGCCACTGTTCATGACACCTGCTTTGGATTGTGTGTGTGCAGTTGCTTGTTATGCTACAGATCTGGGATAGTGAGGACAGTGCTCATGATGCCCTAGATCTGGCACAAGGGAAAGTAATGCTGATCATAATACAGATCTTGGATGGGAAGAATGATACTTGCGATGATACAGCACGATAATGCAGTGCTCTACCTGTGACGTTTCCACTTGTTGAAATTCTCGGTGCTCAATCCCCTTCCTTGCACAGGGACAAAAGTCAGTATAGACAAAATCCAGAAGCACGCCAAAAATAGTTGCTGCATGAAATTAGGTGATTTGTTAAGCCTATAAGCATTTCACAAAAAAGGCAATCTTTTGGACCCCTCCGTGCCCTTTATCAAGGCTTGATAAAGGGCCCGGAGGGGTCAGAAATGTCGCCTGGTTTGTGAAATGCTTATGGGCTAAATAAACCACATAAATAAACCACCTATTTTCACACAGCAACTATTTTTGGCGTGCTTCTGGATTTTGTCCATACTCGTGATGCTATAGACATGAGATAGTAAGGACAGAGCTCATGATGCCGTAGATCTGGGACAGAGGAAAGTAATGCTGATCATAATACAGATGGAAGAATGATACTCGTGATGCTGCAGATCTTCGATCTTAGGGCTTTTGTTGCTCATGATCCTAGAAATGTGGGAAAGGTTGAATGATGCTGCAGATCTGTTGTTGACTGAAGCTATGCTCACCATGATACAGATCTGCATAGAAAACATGATACCTACATACAATGTTGCATCTCTGGGATACAAGGGAGTGATGCTTATGATCTTGCAGATTTGGTTTATGCTCATGTCTGGGTTATGAGGGTGTAGCATGGTAGAATTAAAGCAGATGCACTCATTTGTGTGTTGGTTGGTAAGGACAGAAAAGCCCACACAGGACTACAGTGTTTTATTTAACATTTATCAAAGCCTATCATAGAGAGAGGACATGTTTGTCGTGATACACATTCTGCCTCTTAATTTTTATAGCTTGAACAATATTCTGATACAAGCTGGGGGCAACAAATCAGCATACATTGTTAGTGTCAGCTCAATTTCTGATACCAATTTTTTTTCATTAAAGGAACGGTAACACCAAAAAAACTAAAGCATTTTAATGGAATGACAATATACTGTACTGTTGTCCTGCCCTGGAACAGTTAGCTTAATATGCTTATGTGTAGCCATGGGGGCAGCCATTCAAGCACAGGATACACCGTAGATTACAGATAAATTCTGAAAAATCCTAATGTATGCTACAGAATGTATTGGTTATCTGCTGTGTATCCTGTGCCTTTTTTCCTTTTTCAGCTTTGAATGGCTGCCCCTATGGCTGCACAGCAGCATGTTTATATAAACTATAGTAGAGTTTCTGAAGCAAACGTGCAAGTTTTATTGGCACAAGGCAGCAGTACGTTTTGTTTTTATTACTTTAAAACACTTTAATTTTTTTGTGTTACTGTTCCTTTAACCAATAAACTACTTGATCCTTGATCCCACGTCTAGCCAATTAACCCCCAGCAAATTATTAGAGAAATAATTACTATGTCTAAGACATGTATAGAACTGTGCTGCAGGTAGAAAACGTGCTGGCCGCCACTGCAAAAAATATGGTCTGAATCGCTACTCATTCAATCAAACAGAAATTAAAATGTGCCACTATTAAGCCCAGGGGTCTCAAGAGAGCTTTTAGGCACCAGTGCCCTTGCATTGACTACAACATACAGTAGGTAGTTCGAACATACTGGATACTATTTCTGTATCACTTGTGAAAGTGCTACAATCCAGATTAAAAACATTATTAAAACATATTATATATCATTGCCTATCTCCTGTTTGTTCATGTAGTACTGGCTAAATATAACAGTAAAAGGTTACTCTGTATTAATTATAGGATAATGTACCTATCCTAGGACTTCCCTAGGTGCAAAGACACTGTACACCTCTCTACTATATCTTTATTACTGAAATCATACCGCATGTCTGCAGTTAACTTAAAGAGGGTTGTTCACCTTTAAATTAAATTTTAATATGATGTAGAGAGGGATATTCTGAGTCAATTTGCAATTGGTTTTCATGTTTTATTATTTGTGGTTTTTGAGTTATTTAGTTTTTTATTCAGCAGCTCTCCTGTTTGCAGTTTCAGCAATCTGGTTGCTAGGGTCCAAATTACCCTAGCAACCATACATTCATTTTAACAAGAGACTGGAATATGAATAGGAGATGGCCTGAATAAAAATATGAGTAATAAAAATAGCAATAACATTACATTTGTAGCCTTACAGAGCAATTGCTTTTTAGATGGGGTAAGTGACCCCCATCTGAAAGCTGAAAAGAGTCAGAAGAAGGCAAATAATTAAAAAACTAAAAAAAAAATATAATGAAGACCAATTGAAAAGTTGCTTAGAATTGACCCTTCTATAATACACTACACTAGACTTAACTTAAAGGTGAACCACCATTTAAAGAGTGTTAAAGAATTATGCTGTTAAATACCCTGAATTCAAGGACATTTGTAGGCAGTGACATACAGAGATCATTTTATCTAAGGAAAAGTGCTCATAGTGAGGCTTTGAGTTATCCAGTTCGTATATAATGATTGTTCTTGTCCATGTCATTTCCAGGCCGAAATAAAGGAGAACCAGAAGCAGTTGATTGAGCAATTGTTACTTGTAATGATGGGCTTCCCTGGACCACCAGCTCGTCGCCTCTTGGCTTATAATTTGGCTTTTGTGTACAGCTCTGGAGATACCTTCTCAGTATATGAAACTATCGACCGATGTAACGATGTTATTCGCAGTAAGGATGATTCTCCCAGCTACCTCCCAAGTAAACTGTGAGTGTTCCTTATATCTCTTGTTTATTCTACTGTATTAGATTACAAAATATCACAACACGTATATCTGTATATTTTATTCCTACCCTCTATCCCAGAGGTTCCCAAACAGTGGTCCTGGCCACACTCGCAGGTTTCAGAGCAGTGGAGGCAGGGGATAAAGGGCAACCTGATGATCAGTTAAGGCGAGATTAAAGATTACTTCTGATTAGTATTTTAGATTTTCATAAAAGCCCAGTCTGAAGGCTAATTAGAATGAGATTTATAGTGAATGATTCATTAGTGATCGGGATATTCTTGAGACTAGATAATATATATATATATATATATATATATATATATATATATATATATATATATATGCAGCCAAACAAAAGAGCAATGGGAAGGTAACCAGATAACAGCTCCCTAACACAAGATAACAGCTGCCTGGTAGATCTAAGAACAACACTCAATAGTAAAAACCCATGTCCCACTTAGACACATTCAGTTACATTGAGAAGGAAAAACAGCAGCCTGCCAGAAAGCATTTCTCTCCTAAAGTGCAGGCACAAGTCACATGACCTGGGGCAGCTGGGAAATTGACAAAATGTCTAGCCTCATGTCAGATTTCAATATTGAATATAAAAAAATCTGTTTGATCTTTTGAGAAATGGATTTCAGTGCAGAAGTCTGCTGAAGTAGCACTATTAACTGATGTGTTTTGAAAAAAACATGTTTTCCCATGACAGGATCCCTTTAAGACGAAGCCTTGTCCAGATGTTGGCCAAAAGAGGTCGGCCTGAAAGCCCTTAATACGCATTTCTAACAAAAAGCTGAATTAAAAATATCTTCTTAGCCATCCGATGTGTGCTTGTAGGACACACACCTCTTGCAAAGTTTCAAAGGCAAGCTTAACAACTAAAATGCCAACTACCCATGGGTACAATCCCATTTACTTATCATACCAGTGTGGCACTGATCGAAAGGATAAGCTTGTGACATCTCTTCCCAAGGCACTATGAAGCACACCAGACAGCTGGTGCTACTTAAAGGGGACCTATCACAAAATGAAAATTTAATTTAAGCTTCGGCATACTGAAATAAGAAACTTTCTAAATACAATCGATTAAAAATTCTGTAACGTTTCTGAAATAATCAAGTATATCTTCATTATTTTCATTTTTGCCATAGTTCCCCTTTAATGCTAGTGCCCTGTAGAGTCCACAGGAAAGCATAAGTTTAAAGCATATTGATGCAATGTTTTTAAAGAGGGTGGTTCACCTTTAAAGGAAGAAAAATAAAAAAAATAAAAGTGATTTAAAGTAATGAAAATATAATGCAGTGTTGCCCTGCACTGGTAAAACTGATGTGTTTGCTTTGGAAACATTACTGTTGTTTATATATAAATAAGCTGCTGTGTAGCAATGGGGGCAGCCATTCAAATGCGAAAAGGCTCAAGTTACACAGCAGATAAGCTCGGTAGAACATAATGGTTGCTTTACTTGGTTATTACTTTAAAACATTTTTATTTTTTGATGTTACTGTTACTTTAACCTGTGCCATACAGCCTTTTTTCAGTTTCGCCATTGCTACACAGCAGCTTGTCTATATGAACTATAGTAGTGTTTCTGAAGCAAACACGTTAGTTTTACCAGTGCAGAGCAACAGTACATGATATTTTCATTACTTTAAAAAAACACTTTAATTTTTGGTGTTACTGTTCCTTTATTTGTAATGTCTTATAGAATGTCCAATTCTAAGCCACTTTTCAATTAGCTTTCATTTTTCCTTTGTTTTTAAATGATTTGCCTTCTTCTCCTAACTCTTTCCAGCTTTCAAAATGGGGGTCATTGACCCCATCTAAAAAAATCAAATGCTCTGTAATGCTACAAACATATTGTTTACACCTCTGTATGTTTGAGTATCTGTACAGCACTTTATTATCTTTGCACTGCTACCCCGTTACCCCACACTGCATCAAACTTTTTTGGGCAGCCTCTTGCTACATATGTAAGCTTCTGTTTAGGTAAAGAATTAAAGGAGCTGTCATAGATTTCCAGTGAAGTGATTTTGACTTTTTGGCATAATATAACAATTGTAAATAACACAACTCGTGTATGTGTCCATGTTAGAATTTTTCAGGACGCCCAATAGGCGGGAGTATGTATCAGGCAGGTTAAGTTCTTCTGTTATGTATTGTATAACCTCTTTCCAGAACTGCTGTATTTCTGTGCACTCCCAAAACATGTGAAAGAATGTCCCTACTGATATTCTGCATTTTGGGCAGACATCGGATGCTGTGGGGTACAGTCTAGCCAGCCTGTATGGGGTATAGAAAACTCTGCTCAAAAATTTGACATGTATATACCGGTCTTTTGTGGACATGGTCAATTCAGGAATTTGTTTGAGCGTTTTTCAACATATCATCCTGTATTTCTGGAATCTCCCTTAACCATTATTGTTTAGGCTCACCCCCTGCTATTCCCCAAACACGTACTTACCGTGACGTACTTCTTCCTTTGACTCTCTTCACTCTAATATCTCAGCCATCTCATGTCCTAATGTGGCTACCTCTGTCTACTATAGTACTCTCACCACTGCCCTAAATGAGCTTGCTCCTATAAAAACTAAACGTTCTAGACCCAAACCACTTCAACCTTGGCATACTGCTCATACAAAAGCGCTCCAAAGACACTCACGTGCACTTGAGCGTCGCTGGCGCAAATCCCGTTCAGAATCAGACTTTTGGAGCTACAAATCTGCCCTGCGCTCCTTTAACACCAGCCTCTTCCAAGCCAAACAAACTTACTTTACTTCACTCATTAACTCCCTTTCTAAAAAACCAGCACAACTTTTCTCCACCTTTAACACTCTCCTTTCCCCTTCTCCACCCCCTCCATGCACATCTGTCTCTGCTCAAGATATTGCTGAGCACTTCAAAAACAAAATTGACACTATCAGAAGGGACATTACACTACTCAACCCCCTAGACTTCCACCACCCTCCCTCCACCCTCCCCAGTCTCTCCTGTGCTCCTTCACCCCTGTCACTGATGAGGAAGTCTCAAAGCTTCTGGCCTCTTCTCACCTTACCACCTGCCCGCTTGATCCAATTCCCTCAAAACTTCTCTGCAATTCCAATCCTGGTCTAATCAAAGCCTTAACTCACCTATTTAATCTTTCGCTCTCAACTGGACTGTTTCCTTCTCAACTAAAACATGCTCTTGTCACTCCCATTCTGAAAAAACCCTCTCTTGATCCCTCCAATCTTGACAACCTCCGACCTATTTCTCTGCTACCTTTCATCTCTAAACTACTTGAGCGCCTAGTCTACAACCGACTTACCTCATTCCTCTCTGACGATAACCTGCTGGACCCCCTACAATCTGGTTTTAAGCCACAACACTCCACGGAAACTGCCCTGACTCGACTAACTAATGACCTCTTAACCGCAAAAGCCAACAATCATTTCTCACTACTAATACTGCTTGATCTCTCAGCCGCATTTGACACTGTAGATCACCCTCTCCTCCTCCAGTCCCTCCAGTCGCTTGGCCTTCGTGACACAGCCCTGTCTTGGTTCTCTTCTTACATCACCAATCGTTCCTTCAGTGTCTCCTACAATGGAGTATCATCTTCTCCCCTACCTCTTTCTGTTGGAGTTCCTCAAGGCTCTGTCCTAGGACCATTACTATTCTCCCTCTACACTTCCTCCCTTGGCAAATTAATAAATTTGTATGGTTTCCACTACCACCTCTATGCTGATGATACTCAGATCTATCTCTCATCTCCTGATCTCAACCCAGAACTCCTAACTCGCGTCTCCTCCTGCCTGTCCGCTATCTCTACCTGGATGTCGCAACGCTACCTTAAATTAAACCTCTCTAAAACTGAAATGGTTCTCTTTCCTCCAAATAACACCAGTAGCATCCCCGAAGTATCCATCATAGTTAACAATTCCACTATCACCCCCTCTCCCCAGGCCCGGTGCCTTGGGGTTATCCTAGATTCTGCCCTGTCATTCACTCCTCATATCCAGTCACTTATCAAATCATGTCACTTCCACCTAAGGAACATATCCAAAATACGATCATTTATCACCCAAGACGCTGCCAAAATTCTTATTCACTCTCTCATCATATCGCGTCTAAACTACTGTAACTCGCTTTTAGTTGGCCTCCCCCTCCAGAGACTGTCACCTCTCCAGTCCATAATGAACACTGCTGCGAGGCTCATACACCTCAGCAACCGCTCCTCCTCTGCCTCGCCATTCTGTCAATCCCTGCACTGGCTTCCGTTACCTTTCAGAATCAAATTCAAATTAATGACACTGACTTTCAAAGCACTTCACAACTCTGCTCCACCCTACATCTCTGAACTCATCTCTATATACTCACCCACTCGCTTACTACGCTCCTCTACTGACCTCCTACTCAACTCTTCTCTCATTACCTCCTTACATGCTCGCATTCAAGACTTTGCAAGGGCTGCACCCCTCCTCTGGAACGCTCTCCCACGGTCTGTCCGACTTTCTCCCAACCTTTCTACTTTCAAAAAATCTCTGAAAACGCACTTCTTTCGAGAAGCCTACCCTCACTCTGCTTAACTACCAAACGCAACACCATATACAGTACCACATTTCTCACCCACTTACTTCGATCTTGCCCACTCCCACACCTTGTGTATTACTCCCTTCCCTTTAGACTGTATGCCTATGCATAGGGCCTTCCTCACCTTTTTGTACCTGTATTGATTGTGACGTTTGTTACTCCATATATTCTATATATGTAATTCGTGTGATGTAGTTGTATAATCACATTTACTTTACAGTGCTACGCAATATGTTGGCGCTATATAAATACATGTTAATAATAATAATAGGCTCATCCATCGTATCAGGGCCTGCTTGTAAAAGAATTGTATTGCAGATTGATAGTTTTTTTTCCAGACCTGTTTTTAAGTAGATACTTTTCCAAAGTTGTTTCTTTGGTTAGTATTGGTCTATGAGGAAATTGTGATAGAAAAGCGTGTTTAAGTTTTAACTAACAAATTATCCTCCTAGAAAGGATGTTATATTATTGCTGTAGGACTGGAAATTGCTGAAAGGGGAAGGAAACCTAGTTGGCTCAAAAACCCCACCCCCCACCCATGTGTTGCCCACCCTCCCTCTTCCCCCCTGGCCTACCCGTCCCGCTGGGCAAATGCCCCTAACTTGTTACTTACCCTTCTGCGCAGGTCCACTCCAGGGAGTTCACAGACGACATCTTCTTCCACGCAATCTTCTTCCTACTTTGAACAGCGTTTTGGCGCATGCGCAGTAGGAGAATTTCGCCGGTACGGATCTACTGCGCATGCGCCAAAAGTCACTAAGTACTTTTGGACGCATGCGCAGTAGATCGTACCGGCGAAATGCTCCTACTGCGCATGTGCCGGTCAAAGCAGAAAAAAGATCGCGTGGAAGAAGATGTCGTCTGTGAACTCCCTGGACTGGAACTACGCAGAAGGGTAAGTAACAAGTTAGGGGCATTTGCCCAGCGGGACGGGTGGGCAACACACGGGAGGGGGGGAGGGTTTTTGCGCCAACTAGGTTTCCTTCCCCTTTAATGTCACCACCTTATATGATATTTTTTATAGTTTTGACGCCATGATTGGCCCAGCAACTAACATCCGATATAAGTTGAAAGTGGGGTAAGTTGGTGTTGCCCCACAGAGTGGTCCAAATAGACCATGTCTGGGAGATGCTCATCACCATTTTTAGGGCTTTTTGGTATGCTCGGGTTACTGTGAGCATGGGAGTCGTGGCGGTGTAATGTTGAGATGGACCTCTATACAATGATCTAGCTAGAACTTCAAAGGAGCCCACGGCTGTTAGAGAGCTGCTACCTACCCATTGTTCTGTTGTTAGGCTGCTGCTGGGGGGGGGGGGAAGGGGTAGTTATCACTTCAATTTGCAGTACAGCAGTAAAGAGTGACTGGAGTTTATCAGCACACAAGTCAGATGACTGGGGGCAGCTGGGAAACTGACAATATGTCTAGCCCCATGTCAGATTTCAAAATTAAATATAAAAACATCCGTTTGCTCTTTTGAGAAACGGATTTCAGTGCAGAATTCTAATGGAGCAGCACTATTAACTGATTTTCTCGTGACGGTATCCCTTTAAGGATCCTCATCTGTAGTTTTATTTTCCTAAAAAAGTTCATCAATATGTCTTCTGTTTTTCTTTTTTTCTTTTCAGTGCCGCTGTTGCCTGTCTTGGAACTCTGTACCAAAAGTTGGGCCGCCTTTTAGGGAGCACTTTCAGTGACACAGTGTCCAACCTACTGAAAGTTCTGCGGAGTGCAGAGGTGAAGTAATGTAGATGCCCTACTATTTCTTCATAATATAAATGTATATAAAATGTGTGGTAAATAGCGGGTGCCAGGGAGGAAAGGAATATAAACAAGGGATGCTCTTCCTAATGTTCCTCTGCCCATAACCATATACACAGCAAGCAAGTCTTTTAGCTGTCATTACACACAACCTGCAAGTAAAACTTCCTGACTTGCTGTCTGAACAGAAGTATTACTGTAGTGGCTTTAAATCCTAAAGAAGTTGAAAAGTATGTTTGCTGGCTTATAAAAGAGCAGATTGAAACAAGGATATTGCTTCATGATGGAGCACGTTGTGACTTGAACCGTGAAGTTAAACACCTACCCTACATTGACCCCCCTCCGCCACCCCCCCCCCAGTAAGTCTCCTCCGTGCAGATTCTGTCCAGCGGAGTTCACGGGCGCCATCTTCTTCTTTTCCCATCCTCCTCCCTCCCTGCTGTAATCTGAGTTTAGAGCTATGAGTGAGCAGAGAGAGCCTCAGGCAGGAAGTAATGTCACACCAAGCTAATATGGCAGCTGCTATCCTAAATAAACAGAAGTAGTGTCTAGAGCTGTTTACTCTGGTATGTGTGGCTATTCTATTGGTAATAAACTGTCTCTGTGGCTTTCCTTCTTTAAAATGCTAATATAATGAATATTTAGCAACAGTGTCAGCTGCTGTCCATTTTGGTAACAGTCTACAATCAGGGGAAAAAAAATATGTCTTGCCTCACAAAAAGAACGTGTGATGTTTCTCTGCTTAAAATGTAATTTGGAAGAGTCATCTGATGTTTCTCTAGTAAGTTATAAGCAGAGCAATGCCACTGGGCCAAAATGACTGAAGAACAGAAGTGATTAGAAGAGCAATCTGACCAATTTTACATTTATTTATTTTACATATTCTTTAACATCTACTTAATGGTTAAAGAACTAAAGCTTAAAGGGGAACTATCAGGAAAATGAAATTTAATATAAGCTTCAGCATACTGAAATAAGAAAATAAGAAACGTTCTAAATGCAATCAATTAAAAATTCTGTACTGTTTCTGAAATAATCAAGTTTATCTTCACTGTTTCTCTCTCTGCATCTGTTTTTCTCCATTCAGGAGTTGGGTGTCGGATAATCATTGACATTTAGCGTCAATATATGTTATAGGGGGCTCCTTTTGCCTAGAAGGGTTTTGGAATGATCAGGGTACATTTCACTACAGGTTGTGCTTGTATAAACTTTGTATGTGACCAAAAAAAAAAAAAAAAGTAATTTATCTGTCTGTCTATCTAGACAACGCTATTTACTGATTAATTTGGATTCACATTACATATAATAAATCAGTGCATTTTGCATTGGAAGCTGATAATCAGCCCTGTAGCATTAGCTTCTGTGACTGATGAAGCTCATTTTCTGCTTGATGATTTCCAACAGTCCATAAGCTTCGCTTCTTTACAGCTGCCCAGGGCCCCCTGTTACTGGTATAGGGTTGCTGAAACGCCTTTCTGGTTCGGTATATAAAGTACAACATTCCTGTGCAGATTCATTTTTAGACTTTAGTTTTCCTTTAACATTGGTATATAAATAAACACATTTATAAGCCTAAGTAATAAAGTGTAAAAGAAGAAGATCTTTGTATCAAGTTATCCACATCCTGCTAATGATGCTTCTCTACTGCTATCATTATACAGTCCCAAGGACGTTCAGAGATCATGTTAAGCCTTGAGCGAATACTCACAGGCTTGGGATCTGTAGCCATTCCTTGCCACCGGGACATTTACAAGGCAGCTCGTTCCTGCTTGACCGACCGTTCCATGTCAGTGCGCTGCTCTGCTGCACAGGTACCCGTCATGGAAAACAGAATTAGACACTGCATTGTTGTATTGTTTACCTGTACTACCCTTGATTACACCTACATTTTCTTTTTCTTGGCTAGAATAATCCTTGACATTCGTTGATGGAATGATTTGCAAGTTTATCAAATCAGTTCCAATGTACTTGTGAATAAATTACTGCCATTCTAGTTGCTTTCTGTAAAGCAGCTGGTGGGAGGCAACCTTTTAATTTGATAGGTTTTTATACTTATAGATCTGGACAGGTGTAAATGTGGCTTTGGTGAGACTACATTAGAATAATTAAGTCCAATTTATTTATATATGTTGGGAGAAAAGAAACAGTGGGTCTATTGTTTTGAATTAGGAGGCTGGATTCTTAAAGGAAAACTATACCCCCCAAACAATGTAGGTCCCTATAAAAAGATATTGCATAAAACAGCTCATATGTAAAACCCTGCTTCATGTAGATAAACCATTTTCATAATAATATACTTTTCTAGTAGTATGTGCCATTGGGTAATCATAAATAGAAAATTGCCATTTTAAAAAATAAGGGCCGCCCCCTGGGATCGTACGATTCACTGTGCACACAAACATACCAATCAAACTATACATGTTAGGTCACATGAGCCAATTAACAGACAGAGTTCTAGCTATTGCTTCCACACTTCTTCCTGTTAGAGTTGTAGTATTTCTGATCAGGTGATCTCTGAGGCAGCACACAGACCATCACAAAATGGTGGCTCAAGACAAAGAGATTAAAAGAGAGTAAAAGTGCAAGATTTACTTAAATATATATACCGGTTTGGTAAGATTCTTTAATATGCCACTTAATACAATGTAAACTATCTGTTGCTTAAGTGTTAATTTTGGGGGTATAGTTTTCCTTTAAGTCCAAAGAGCTTGAAAGGGTTGGAACATCTTTGGGCTCTAGATCCTCACCAACACTTCAAGGGCTCTTGTTGGGTGTTTTGGTCACGCAGAGGAGAAACTATGGAGTATTTTTGGCTGTGGTGAAAACAACAGCTTTTCTCCATTTTTACAGGCTGAAAATCTCATCCCAGAGCAATAGGGGGTGGGCCCAGTATGAAAACAAATTTGTGGAGATTTGTGGTATACTGCATTTTTGCTGATATACATATTTTTGGAACTGTAACAGGACAACTGTTTATTGTATATACATTGTAAAGGGGGACATGCCCAGGTGTTGGACTACAAGTGAGGCATTAATCTCATGTAAAAAAACAATACTTTAGACATACACACCTGAATCATTATCACCACATAAACAGTCCTTATATATGGGAAGGAACTTTAGAACAGAGGCACTGCAAGCCTTATGAAGCCTTCACTGTCAAAATAATATTGGTGGTCAACTTTGGGGGCCAATATGGTGATCTGTATACATGCCAGCAAACACATCCAAGCAACTACCTAGAAGCTCTCTCTTTTTAATGTTGGGGTGTTTGAACATAATTGTAGATAGCTAGGTCCAACATAAAACAAAGCTTTTACAATTAAGTATCCAGCCTTCTAGAATATATTCATTTACTTCCACAATATCTTTATCTCCAACCTGTCTACCAGGAGAAAAGGATTTACCTTAAAGTAATTGTTCAGTGTAAAAATAAAAACTGGGTAAATAGATAGGCTGTGCAAAATAAAAAAAAAATTCTAATATAGTTAGTTAGCCAAAAATGTAATGTATAAAGGCTGGAGTGATTTGATGTATAACAAGTCAGTCAGGACACTACCGCCTGCTTTTCAGCTCTCTTGGTTTACACTGACTGGTTACCCTGGCTACCAGGCAGTAACCAATCAGAGACTTGAGGGGGGGCCACATGGGTCATATCTGTTGCTTTTGAATCTGAGCTGTATGCTAAGAATCAATTACAAACTCACTGAACAGAAATGTACCATGTGGCCCCCCTTCAAGTCACTGACTAACTCAGAGTTATAGAGCTGAAAAGCAGGAAGTAGTGTTCTGGCTGTTTTATTAGACATCTCTTCACTCCAGCCTTTATATATTACATTTTTGGTTAACTAACTATATTAGAAACATTTTTTATTTTGCACAGCCTATCTATTTACCCAGTTTTTATTTTCACACTGAACTATTCCTTTAAGGGCATCTTAATAGTAGGTGTTAGGAATTCATTTCTGGCAGAGTGTATTGCTTCTTTTGTAACTCTATTTTTGTCTTTAGTGTCTCCTAACTCTACAGAAGGAGGCATCTTTTATGTGGGGCTCTGATCTTGAGAGTCTGGCTTCCATTTGCTTCAAGGCTTTTGAGGGCAGCAGTTACGATGTACGACTTGCAGTAGCCAGGCTGCTTGGAAAGGTGCTGGCCAGAGCCGTGCAAGGACCCTGTGAGTTAAAAGGCTGGGGGCATGCTGATGTGTAATATGACAGCCAATGTATATTGCTCAAACAACCATGCACTGATTTGAATAAGAAACTGGAATATGAATAGGAGAGGCCTGAATAGAAAGTAGCAATAATTATGCATTTGTAGCCTTACAAAGCATTTGTTTTTTTAGATGGGGCCAGAAGAAAAAGGCAAATAATTAAAAATAAATAATGAAGACTAATTGAGAAAGTTGCTTAGAACTGCCCATTCTGTAACATACTAAGGGGCAGGGTTATCAAGAGTCGAATTGAAAATGTTATGGTCAAAATTGTCAAATTTGTCTAGGGCGTTAGTTCAATTAGTTTTTTAAGAAAAATTGAATTTGACTTTCGAGATTTAGCATACTCTGGCCCTTTAAGAATTCAAATTTGACTATTCACCACCTAAAACCTGCCGAATTGCTGTTGAGTCAATGAGAGAGGTCCAGGGATCAAATTGGAGTTATTTGCAGCCTTCCTGACATTGAAGTTTTTTGCAGAGATAAAAATTTGATTCTCGTTTTTTAAATTCTAATTGATTTAGTTTTGAATTCGATTTGAGTTTTTGTGTCGATTTAATTCAACCGAGTTTTAAATTTTTTTTTTTTTTTAAAGAAAACTGGTGTGTTTGCTTTAGCAACACAACTATAGTTTATATAGACAAACTACTGTGTAGCCATGGGGGCAGCCATTCAAAAAAGAGACAGGATGCACAGAAGATAACAGATTAGCTCTGTGTGTTACTGTTCCTTTAAAGTCTAGTCAGTTGAATACTTTTTCTGGCAGACAGGTCTAGCATTGCCATATTTGTAGTACTGCTGTGCAGCTAATTATTTATGCTTCTGTGTTCAGCTTCACCTAGACAAAATGTCTGCAAGCTGTCACTGCAGGAGGCTCTTGGCTTGCTGTCCACTGGCTTCCTGCGGGGCAACTCTGGCTTCCTGCGAGGGGGAGGAGACATGCTTGGAGGCGCCAGTGTGACTACACGTCATGTTCGCCTGGGAGCAACACAGGTAGGTACTGTAGGTGTGGATACTTAACTAAGTATAATATGTAGGAAGAAAATATTTGTCTTCAATATTTTGTATCCTGTGCTTTCTGTGTCCTCTGTAGGCCTACATTGTGTTTATCAGAACGCTAGGGGGACACTGGCTTGCTAGGAATGTTCCTGTTCTTCTGTCACATTGCTTAGAACTGGTATCCAACCCAAAAGCCATTCAGAATCCAGCAGATGCTGCCTGTTCCCGCTGCTGTATTTCCTACATACTGCGAGCCACAATAGGGGAGCTCCTGGGAGAGAAGGCCCAGCTGGAAGCTGCACGTGAGATCTGCGAGGTCATCAGAAAGCTTATGAAAACAGTAGGTGAGTATATGAGTACTGGCAGGTATGTTGATCTGTGTGAATGCTGCCATTGTACTCCAGTGATTTCTATTGTTTTAGCTTGCTATTTGCACAACAGAGAGTTTTGTTGTGGGTGGAAAGACGGGCTTAGACTCTCTTCTACATCTTGATGTCCCTGATCATGTCATGGGAAAAAATGTTTTTTTCAAAATGCATCAGTTAATAGTGCTGCTCCAGTAGACTTCTGCACTGAAATCCATTTCTCAAAATAGCAAACAGATTTTATATATTTAATTTTGAAATCTGATATGATGCTAGACGTTTTGTCAGTTTCCCAGCTGTGCTCAGTCATGTGACTTGTGCTCTGATAAACTTCAGTCACTTTTTACTGCTGTACTGCAAGTTGGAGTGATATCACCCCCCTCCCTTTCCCACTAGCAGCCTGACAACAGAACAGTGGGAAGGTAACCAGATAACAGCTCCCTAAAACAAGATAACAGCTACCTGGTAGATCTAAGAACAGCATTCAATAGAAAAATCCAGGTCCCACTGAGACACCTTCAGTTACATTGAGTAGGAGATACAACAGCCTGCCAGAAAGCAGTTCCATCCTAAAGTGCTGGCTCTTTCTGAAAGCCAAAATGACCTGAGGTGGCTGCCTACATACCAATATTACAACAAATAAATACACTTGCTGGTTCAGTAATGAATTTATTATTTGCAGTGTAAACAGTGTAATTTAGAAATAAGAACTACATCATAAAAATTGTGACAGAATCCCGTTAATCAGACAATAATATTTGAAGGGCTTTTCTACTGATCTTAATGAGATATTTGTAATTCATAAATTCAGATTAATTTCTACATTGTTTACGTGTCTAGACAAAAGTCATTTTCTATCAGTGTTTTCTTTAAAAAAAAACAAACATTTCATGTCCTACTAAACTTGTTGGGACCTTCTTTCTTCTGAATACTATGAAATACACACGTAGAACCCAGAATGCCTTAGGAGTTGCATACGCATGCACATGCTGTTCCAAAAGTAGGCCACAGTGCGAGTGCCTAGAGGGAGCTACGGTCAATAAGGATTTACTACCAATTGAATTGACATTGGAATAATAGGAAGTGAATTGTCAAGGGTATCGTACAATTGCAATTATATTATTATTAATGAATATATCATAACTGAAATGAACAAGTCCAGCTGCAACCTTCAGTGTGGCTTGGGTAGAGCAATATAAGATTTTCTAGGAATGGTAATTGCTATAATTTGTGAATCAGCAGAAACATTCCCCATAAACTTTTGTTTTGGGAATGGCAATTGCCCATTATAGGTACCAATGCAAATATGAACATAGTAAGATTATCTCTAATGCCTTTGTATTTAAAAGCAATCTCAACCCAAAAAGTTATCTTTGCCAAATAAAAGAAACCTCACAAACTCAATCTTTGATAAATAGCCCCCCAAGAGTGACTTAGATCCTTCCTGTGGTTGAAGTTTGTGGGGAGGGTTATGCAGACTTTTAGCTAAGAAGCCATTATAAAGCTGCTCCGCATCCCTAGAATATGAGTAGTTAAATAGCTCTACTTTATGTTCATCTATATTTTGGCAGCAATTAGTGTGGTACTCTTGTGTAATAGAATAAACGTGTTTCATGAAATTATTTGTATGCGTGAGGCTGAATGATGCAGTCTTTATACTGCTCCCTCTCTAGGTCCAGCAGAGCTGGGGTAAGTGGACAGAGCTGAATGGGCCATAAACAGGCTGTGTTTTTTTTTTAATATGAAAGCTCTACAGGATGAAAGCTATACAGCTTGGGAACCTATGGTCTATTTTGATGAACCGTCCTGTTATCTCCTCTATGTTTAACTTTTTCACCAGATGCTGTGCTGAGCGACAGTAACATGGAGACACGTTTCTGTACCACTAACATCTCTGCCAGTCAGCATGTTTTAGTGTGCGCCCTACAGGAGCTTGGTGACCTTTTCCTTGGTTTGGGTACCATTTTGGCTCCGCTGCTTAAAGACTCCAGCGCTGGTAATTTGCTTACATTTTCTATATAGATCTGCTTCATCTCAGTAGTGGTAAAGCAGATTAACAGTTGTACTCTTCCTTGACATCCTATAGGAGTTCTGGACACTGTATTATCTGTGTCTCTTCATCCTAGCCTTAGTGCCCGCTTGGCTGCTGCATGGTGCCTTCGCTGTGCAATTGTTTCCTTGCCCTCTCTTGCTGCCCCTGTACTAGACAGGTGTGCCGAACGGCTGACAGCCCTGAAATCTTCTCCTGAAGCAGTGAGTGGCTATAGCCTCACTGCAGCAGCGCTACTTGGATCCATCAGGCTGTGCCCTCTTGGTCTTCCACATGGTAAAGGGAAGGTAGGAATTTCCAAATTTCTAAAATGTTTTTTTGTATGACCCAGAAATATATTTAAGAGGGGAAGTTTTCCTTTGTTACCTTTACATATATTATAGAATAGCCTGTTCTTAGCAGCGATTAATTCAGTCTTTATAGTATAGTGTCATTACTGGGGTAATGACCAGTTAAATGAATCCATGTAATGTAGAAAATCACACACTTCTGCAGTTGTGCTAATTCTTAGTGATTTATTGAGATCTCCACACAACGTTTCAGAGGTACAGCCTCCTTTCTCAAGTGCTCTCATTCATGTAACTCAATCCACAGGTATATAAAAGTACAGAGGTGGAACACTCCTCCCCTCCAATTATGTGACATCACAACGTGCATCTGTATACTTAGTAATATAGGCAGTGATACATAGTGTTATATCATATTGTAACAATACCTAGTAGTGACAAGAAGTGCTTATTAATGTCCAATATGTAGCAATAAAGATTAATAAGCCCATATATATATCCATGCATTAGCAAGACTTTTATTGTGAATTTTGAACTATTTTACGTTTGGCACCAGTTAAAGGAAAACTATACCCCCTGAACAATGTAGGTCTCTATAAAAAGATATTGCATAAAACAGCTAATATGCAAAACCCTGCTTCATGTAAATAAACAATTTTTTATAATAATATAGTTTTTTAGTAGTATGTGCCATTGGGAAATCCTAAATAAAAAATTGCTATTTTAAAAAAAATAAGGGCCGCCCCCCTGGGATCATACGATTCACGGTGCACACAAACAAATCATACATGTTAGGTCACATGAGCCAATTAACAGACAGAGTTCTGTTTTTTGCTTCCACACTTCTTCCTGTTCCAGATAAAGCTGTAGTATTTCTGGTCAGGTGATCTCTGAGGCAGCATACAGACCATCATGAAATGGTGGTTCAAGGCAAGAGATGTAAAAGGGCAATATTTACTTAAATATATATACCATTTTGGTAAGATGGGGCCAAAGGATGGATAACTCGTAGCCTGTGCAAAGGGACATGCCATAAAACTGTGCCAGTTCCCTGTACTATGCCCAATCAGTCAGCAAATTTTATTGACTAGTAGCCCACTTATTTATATATCTGCTATCTCAAATTTTACACCCATGGGTTATTTTACTCCTGTATTGGTTTGTTAAACTTACGTTTACCAATTTGATAAGTTTGCTTTTACAGAAATCAGTGTATTTTACTTGCACGCAATGCCTTTCCACTTTGCCATGGAATCAAGTACAACATATTTTCATCCCATTCTCTTTGGACAATATTGTGTGCTTTCAGGTTCTGATGAGCCTAGCAGAGGACCTGTTGTGCTCTGCCTCCCAGAACAATCGCCTTTCCCTGCAAAGGACACAGGCAGGCTGGTTACTTATAGCCTCAATCATGACTTTGGGTAAGTACAGTTTTTTTTTTTTGTAGAGCAGATTGTGCACCCTATTAGCTATGGATTGATTAGCAAGTTGTTCCACATCTCTGGAATATGAGTAGGCAAATAGCTCCACAGTACATTCGTCCATTTTTTGGAAGCAAATAGTGTGATTTACATCTTTTTGTAATCGGATAAATGTATGTGATGGACCTCCTTTTGTACACATGAGACTGAATTATTCTGCTCCTTTATTAGGTCCAGCAGTGGTTCAGTCTCAGCTGGCCCGCCTCTTACTCCTTTGGCGCAGTGTGTTCCCTGTGACTCCCAAAGATCTTGACACAGAGAGGAGAAGGGGTGATGCTTTCACCTGGCAGGTGACTCTAGAAGGACGTGCAGGAGCACTGGGCGGTAAATACAATGACTTTCAAATGTTCTGTTTAGACCGTGGGTCCCCAACCTTTTTTTACCCGTGAGCAGAATTCAGATGTAAAAAGAGTTGGGGAGCAACACAAGCATTAAAAAAAGTCTCTGGAGATGCCAAATAATGGCTGTGATTGGCTATTTGGTAGCCCCTATGTGGACTGGCAGCCTATAGGAGCTCTGTTTGCAGTGCGTCTGGTTTTTATATAACCAAAACTTGCCTCCAAGACTGGAATTCAAAAATAAGCACCTGCTTTGAGGCCACTGGGAACAACATCCAAGGGGTTAGTGAGCAACAAGTTGGGGTCACTGGTTTAGACAGACTATTTGCCATTGTCCTCAACCAGCTCCCTCTCTTTCCGTAGCCATGCAAAGTTTTGTTTCACACTGTGGTGAGCTCGTGTCAGAGGAGGTTTTGCAAAGGATTCTGCCACCCCTTCCATGTGCCATAGCTTTGCTTACACTGTAAGTATTTCCTGGTATAACCACATATTAGTATAGATATTGTTATATACATATAGTTTACGTGACTGTATGAAAGGGTTATTGTATGTATGTGTATTAAGGTTCATTTGAAAGGGTTGAACTTGATGAACTTCAGTCTTTTTTTCAACCCACCTTAACTATGTAAAAATATTTGCTTCCCTCCTCACACACCCAGAGTGACTTTTCACACACCTGTAATAACACTGTTGACTCATCATCCACTTCATTAACTATTAATGGGAAAGGTAAAAGCTAACACACTGTTCAATACAGTGACAGTTAAGTAGATATTTCTTTTTGTTGCTATAACTTAAAGCAGAACTATAGGCTGGGTTGTTTTCAACTCTCTAAACACTTCCATTATAAAATAAGGGAAACCATTTTCTACCTACAGTATTGCGGCAATTTTTATTTTATATAGATTTGTCTGCTTTCTCCATAAGGGATGGTAGGATTAGTGTCTATATCCACTTACAGTCACATTGCTGCCAGTAATGACTTTCATCTCAGGCCTGTTCTCAATATAGCAATACTGAGATTAGTATTCTTAAAAACGTATAATATTTTGTCCTTTAATCATATCTCTGTGCGCTTGTTCCTGTTACCAGACTTCCATCACTACAAAAACTCTATGGAAACTCCCTGAAGGCTTGTTCAGTTCTGTACAGACAGAGGCTTTATAAGCTGTTGGTCTTGCTGCCTCCCAAGACTTATGAAGGTATTAGTTAATGACCTATATCGACCACTAGTCTTACCTGCAAATGTTTGCACCTCTTTTTAATTTTATTGCTAATGTTTTTTGCATGCAGCATAAAGTTGAATGTCACATGACAGACTAGATTTATTCCTTAGGAAGCTTCTGTGCCATCATAAAGGAGCTGGTTGCTGATCTGACCTCCCCTGATTACTCTCCTGGTGGGGCGGCATTCCTGCTTTCATCAGTTTGTCATCCGGATGATCTGGTGCTCTTGGGACCCTCCTTTCAGGAAACCGACCAAAGGGCAATGGAAGAGGAGGTAAAATACAATGGAAGGATAAATAATAAAATAAAAACTGTGTGTGCATATTAAGGGTTTAAACACAAGGGCAGTATCAGGGAGATTTAGACGCCTGGCGACTAATCGCCTCTTCTGCGGGGAGTCAATCTCCCCGTACTGCCTGCCGCCTGCTAAAATGATAAAACGCCAGCGCCAATGCACTCATGGCACTTTGATTTCCGAAGTCACACTAATTTTCCTTGTGAGGCGACTTTGGATATCGAAGTGCCGCGAGTGCATTGGTGATGGCATTTTGTCATTATAGCAGGCGGCAGGCAGGGGGAAGGCAGTTCGGGGAGATTGTCACCCCGCAGAAGAGGCAATTAGTCGCCAGGCGATTAGTGTAACCTACGTTAGATACAGTTGTATGGTACAAAGCATTGCCTGAATCGCCCATAGTAATGTAGCTAGCTATAATAAAAATGGAGAATGGAAACTAAAATAATTAACAAAATGCCCTGCATAATTGTTGCTGTTTGGATATGCTGACAGAGTTGGTGGATTCTGTATAAATTTGTGAAAGAGACAAATGTTTGCATAGCCCATAAGACTATATTTTTGGTGACACCCTGCTGTGTTTAAGGAAAGCTGCTCATTCTCATTATGCTAATAAATGTCAGAACACCACAGTGCCTCTCACCCAATCAGCAGAATATAACAGAACACTTTACCATTTTGATATAATGGTACTTTTGGATTTTGTAGCCTGTATACTAGCCTTTTCTGTTGGCACGGTTTCCAAACGAGTGAATCTTTTCTCAATATGCCCACCTAAAGTGGACGATATTGGGTTTTAATCCGTTTGCTTGCCCTAGGGCCATACAATTGGATTACACTGGCTGGAATAAGAGCCGTCAGAGCAAGGACCACATTAACTAGCCAAGGCACTCCCCAAACCGACATGAAAATCAAACTTCCCAATCGACATCTGGATGGTTTTCGGGCAGATATATCGATTGGAGCCAGGCCCGGATTTATGATTTGATTCCCCTAGGCTAGAAGGTCCTGAGACTGCATCTTGCACGTGTATACATTTGTTAACTCCAGAGCAAATCTCCTGCTTGTCTCTAGTGCTTCAGGAAAAATGAGGATTTGGCTGGCAGCATGGAACCCCTAAAATCTCACTGCCCTAAGTCTGGGCCTTTGTGGCCTTTCCACAAATCCGGACCTAATCGGAGATCCCCATACTTGGCAAATAAACTGCCAAATCACTCTAAAGGGCCCAAATCAGCAGATCACATCTGCCTGTGTATGGGTCACCTTTAGTTAGCCTCACCTACACATATGCAGGGATATACTAATATGTTCTTGTGACACTTTGGAGGTAAAAGGTTGAACAGCTTAAAACGAAATACATATAGAGGAAAGCAAATCGGTATTTGCATTCTCCTTTCTATTTCTTACTCTTCAGCTCCTCCTCAGCAGTGGAATTCCAGGTGGTTGTTTGGAATATGACCTTCATGCCATGTACCAATTGCCCTCAGAAGGGGAGTCTGTGCCTAAGCCCCTGCCTTCAGCCTTCACAGTCATTCAGGCTGCATCTTTACTGTTTGGCATCCTACTGGCACACATGCCCGAATCACAAAGGTGAGAGTAGGATAATTATGATCACCCTGTTAAGAGAAGATGGAATTTGATTGAATTCAAGATGTAAGTTATCTATGTTATGATGCCTCAGCTTATTTATATGTGTTTCTGTTTATTCTTAGACCTCAGATATTGCAGCAGTTGGTGGAGTCTATTAAGCAGACAAAGGGCTCTCGTCAACAAAATGTTCAATTGTGTGCCCTGTCTGCTCTTTGCAACTTCCTTAAGGTAACATATCATTTCTTTGCCTCGGTGCTCATGTGACCATTTGTTTGGTTCGTCAGTCACCAAACTGGTTTTTCCTTTTCCAAATCAACATTTTTACATTTTTTGCTGCAGTTGGAACCAGTAGCATATTCCCTAAGGGTTTGTCTGTGGCATCAAAAAGAGCTGAATGTGTTTTTACTTCCTTCTGCCTACTTTGTCAAGCTCCTATGAAACTACCACTGGTCCTCTTTGTAATTGTAAAAGTTCATTACAGACGCACACCCTGGTCCTCAAAATGTGAAGCCCCGGTGCACGGTGAGATAGGTATCGGCCACCTATACAATGTATATGCAAAGGATTCACTGGCACACGGGTAATGCTGGCAGGGTGATACCCTTGCTTTAAATTTATTTAATGCAGCACCCCCGAAACATTGCATGCTGCATTAAATAAATTTAAAGCAAGGGTATCACCCTGCCAGCATTACCCGTGTGCCAGTGAATCCTTTGCCGTCTCTTTGTAATTGTAGCATTATTATTGTAGGCATAATGATTCTATTGTCTTATAATGACATTATGAAAGGTCAAGAGAGGGTGTGACCTAGCAGTTCAAACGTGTCACATAAGGTCTCGCAATATATTGAAGCTCACCAACTACATCAAAGTATTTGTCTATATGAATTTTGTGGTCACAGCATCCCTAAAGTTGACCATTATTGTGGTGGCAATATGAGTTATTCGTTTTTTATCAAATCCTTTTGAGTTAAGGCCTGATATGTATTTGACTCCATATTTGTCTTGTCCCACAGCACTTAGCATCCAGCCGGAGTAGTCTGGGGCCAGAGGAAATGCGCAAACCATGCATCAGCCTTGTCCAATCAGTGTTGGAGAGCAATAGCCTGTGGCTCCGCTGTGCTGGAGTAGAATCGATGGCTAGGCTTGTTCAGGTGGTGGATGATCCTACATTTACTTCTGGCCTAGTACAAGCCAGCTTTGACAAGTATGTTACCTAGTGTATCATAAAAGTATATCACGATAAGACTATCACTGATTTATGTTTTACTAGAGAAAGCAATGCACATGCATTCACTTTGCCTGCCTTCTCTCTCATTAGATTAAAGACCGCTAGAGACGCTGTGTCCCGTACTAGTCATTCCTTAGTGCTGGGCACGTTACACAGAAACCTTGGGGGAATCAACTCTCCACAGCACCTTACATCATGTGTAGGTGTCCTACACTCTTTGTCTCAGGACACCACATCTCCCGAAGTCCAGGTGTGCACAATTATAAACTATTCCTATGTTCCAAGCTGAATTGTTCTTTAAAAAAAATGTATGACAGGTAATTGAGCTTACTTTGTGATGTCTTTTTTTTTTTTTTTTTTTAATTATCAATTTTTTTTTAAAGTTTCGATTAAAGCAAAACAGAATAACAATGGTATACAATGTTATCCCATTTACAAACCAAAAACAAACACACAAAAAGTCGAGAGGAATAAGAAGAGAAAGGGATAAAGGAGGGAAAAAAGAAAAGAGAAAGACTCTGGGGAAATTATATTTAAGTATCACATGTAAACTGTTATCACAGTCAGACATTCAATGGGGATCGAGATATGGCAGCTTTATGTATCAAGGAGTATAGAATACTTCCTAGGATTGCCAGTATTTATGTATTTCTTAGCTAAAGTTCCATTGGAACGTGGTATCGTACATTCATATCTGCCATTTTGGTTGATTTCTCGTTTTATAGCTTGTATGGAGTGAATATCTAAAGATCGCCATTTTGGAGATCTTTGGAATGTGTAAGGGATTATTTTGAGGAGTTCTCTTGTAAAGAACAGTGAGGGTGTTAAACATTGTTTCATATTTTTCCCTCCACAGACCTGGGCTCTGCATTCACTTTCTATCATCATTGATTTATCTGGCCCCCTGTATAATGTGCACATAGAGGCCACACTGTCCCTCCTTCTTAATGCACTGATCACTACGCCCCCGTCCCACCCTGAAGTCCACCGCAGCCTGGGCCGCTGCTTAAGTGCGCTTGTCACTACACTGGGCCCGGAACTCCAAGGTAAGGGGAGAAAAAACATCACAAATGACATGACTAATTCACTGGAGATGCCTTCCTTGATTAAAGCATTGCCTAAGCCAGAAAATGTAAAATGTGTTGTGACTGTGAACTACTAATCCTTTGCCCATGCCATATAGCTCTTGTCTTATCTCCTCTATTTCTGGTTTCCAGGTAATGGGGCTGTGTTGTCGTCCCAGAGAAGCTCCTGTTTGCTGGCCTGCTCTGTTATGCAGGAGAACCCAGACTGCTTGGTACAAGCTCAGGGTATTGGCTGTTTGCAGCAACTGCACATGTATGCTCCAAAGCACGTCAACTTATCCAGCTTAGTGCCTACTTTGTGTGTAAGTATATCCCACTTTATGCAGCAATCCCTGTGTCTCTCCCAAAACCAAAGACCTATTCCCTTTTCCAATGTGGAATTGAAATGTACTGATATCTGGACATGCTACCGGCATGACCACTAGTAGATAGCAGGAAAAGATATTGTGCTCTTAGTCACTGAAAACCCCTGCCTCATCGACCTGTCCTTTTTTATTTCCTGCAGGAAGTCTTGCTGGATAATACTATGTTGGTATGTTACTATTTTTCGATCCTTGGTTTCTTGCCCTTGGTTTTCAATGCCAAATACATGCACGATTAACCAACCCACATAATCTTCCTCTGAATGCAAATCCTTCTCTGCCTATTTAGGGGCAAAATATGTGGTCCCTGTTTTGATGCAGTGACTTTGCCATTCTTGCATCATCTTTTTACATTCCATACTGTGTGAGGGTTCTAAGCTCTCTTGGACCCTGATTCCTCCTAACCTACTGTTTGTACCAAGGTCCTGCTTCATGGGATCTGTCCTTGAAATAACCGCATGAAAGGTTTTGTTTCCTTAGTGCATGAGGAGAGCTTCCATTAGCTGCTGTTTGCACATATGCTTTCAGTTTGACTCTTGAGCTTGTTGTGTTTGACATAACAGCGAGTATGCATTCGATTTCTATTATATGTATTTTACTGTATATTACTGATGGTGTGACCTGTACCATTCAGTCATTCCCAGCGCTGCATTCATGTCTGCTTTCCACTAATGAAGAGGGAACATATTTCTAGTGAAATTAAAATCGAGCTATTTATCTATATTAATAAATTTAAAGGGATACTGTCATGGGAAAATTTTTTTTTCAAAATGAATCGGTTAATAGTGCTGCTCCAGCAGAATTTTGCACTGAAATCCATTTCTCAAAAGAGCAAACAGATTTTTTTATATTAAATTTTGAAATCTGACATGGGGCTAGACATATTGTCAATTTCCCAGCTGCCCCAAGTCATGTGACTTGTGCTCTGATTAACTTCAATCACTCTTTACTGCTGTACTGCAAGTTGGAGTGATATCACCCCCTCCCTTTACCCCCCAGCAGCCAAACAAAAGAACAATGGGAAGGTAACCAGATAACAGCTCCCTAACACAAGATAACAGCTGCCTGGTAGATCTAAGAACAGCACTCAATAGTAAAAACTCATGTCCCACTGAGACACATTCAGTTACATTGAGAAGGAAAAACAGCAGCCTGCCAGAAAGTATTTCTCTCCTAAAGTGCAGGCAGAAGTCACATGACCAGGGGCAGCTGGGAAATTGACAAAATGTCTAGCCCCATGTCAGATTTCAAAATTGAATATAAAAAAATCTGTTTTCTCTTTTGAGAAATGGAGTTCAGTGCAGAATCCTGCTGGAGTAGCACTATTAACTGATGTGTTTTGAGAAAAACATGTTTTCCGATGACAGGATCCCTTTAAAATTATAATCGGCATGCTGTCAACATGGTCAGGCACAGATGTTTTGACTTTTCTGTAAATATATTAAAGGACATGAAAGTTGGACGGAAACCAGGCTTTCCTGAGTTATGTTTACATTTATGGCTTGTGCTGCCCCCTACCTATCTAAAAATGGTACCATGTAGGCTACTATATATTAGATTATATATCTTAAGGTTTTTTTTTTTTCTTTGGAGACTTGGACACAGTTATCCAATCAGTGAGTGAGACTGCTTCTGTTTTGTTTGGGTGCATATTGGTTACCCTTCCAGTGCATGCCTTTGCAATTGTTTTCTGTGTTATCATGTGTCCAACTTCTGTAGGTTCATCTGTACAGCCCGCATTTGCCTTTGCGCCGGGCTGTCTTGGCATGCCTGAGGCAACTTGCACAGCGGGAGGCAGCAGAAGTATCAGAACATGCCATGGCTGTAGCCAAAGAAGGCCACGAGGACTTAAAAATGGGTATGTCTCCTTGGGCATAGTCAGTGGGTATTATTCTGTATCACAACCATACTTACAATAGGAGCTGGCATCACACAGCCTGACTTTTAGCTCACATAATAAAGGAAAATATTTCACATTTTTCAAGCCAGCAGAATTGGTTTGTATAACAGTGAATACGCCTTAAACCCTTTCAGTACAACAGTTCATAGAATCTACAGCACTATCATGGAAGTACACATGATCTAATTTTACAATTCCAGGTTGCAGAAAAGTCTTTGGGGAAACTGCAAGATGTCTGATTCACATAGTGCCCAAACTGGATGCATAGAAAGGGTTAAAGCATTATGGTCTACATGGGCCATGCATTTCTGCTATTGGGTATCAGGGTAAACTGGAGGGGTATGTGCTATTTCAGGTTTATAACTAAAGGCCCATGATGCTCAGTGCAAAATCTGGGGGTGATAAGTAGGAAGGGGTTGCACCAAGATATTGTGCGCTCCCAGTCTGCGCAATGGTAGGTAGCGCACACCCAATGATCTATAATTAGGCTCCAAATAAACATGATAATACACTAGGAACTGCCCAATCATAGATCAAATGAATCAGATGAGTGTGCGTATTATACTGTAGTAAACTAAGTAGGTCTGAGTGATGTCAGTGTTGGACACTGAGGAGCCATGTTAGTGGAGATCAGCAGGTTAATAATAGCTGGTGGGGTAATCGGTGAAATATAAGATGATTCATAACATTTTGTGTGTGGTGGGGGTGAGCAGTTATTTACACATATGTAGTACGATAGTGCCGTAACTCTGTAATTTTATCAGAATCTGAAGCACAACTGTGGAAGGGCTCCGTTTCATTTCATGCATGAGGACACTGGGAATTTCAGCACCAGGACCCAAATGTAACATCCCATTCTGACAGTGGTCATTTTGGGGTAGGGAACTAGAGACCCCAAAGATTATCAGCCAAATTAACCTCATATGAGAATTGCTAATCACCCTATTCACAATATGACCTAATATTGCATCTGCTTTCACTTCTCAGATGTGAATATGAGGGAACTGGGCTTGGAAGGTGTTCTGCTGAGCCTGTTGGATAGAGAGAGTGACCAACAACTGCTGCACGATGTGAAGGAGACATTGCTGCACATGCAGAACTGCACTGGACTTTCCCGTCTTTCCTTTTGGTTACGGATGCTAAAAGACATCCTTTCAGCCTCTGCAGGTGAGTTAACATTGCTGCAGTCTTATATACTTGCTAAGTGCCTTGCAGACTAATATCTAATTCAGTCCTGCTGATAATAGTTGTTGACAAGGTATTGGCTGATGCACACATGCTGTAATCTGAACCACTGTTCTTCAGTCCTTGGGAAAGCACCCTTGCCCACCCACATCATGTCACAGCGCTGTCATAAACTGTAGGAGTCACCAGTGCAAAGTGAAATCTGAACAGGGTGGTGAGCAGGGTGTGAGCCTGGAGGGTAAAGAAGACAAAATGGCTATAAATCAGGAGTGGTCAGTTGCAAAGTGGATTGAAATCCAGCTGACTTAGGAAATGTCCCATATGTACATATGTGACACAGACTGGTAAAAACATATTTCTTTCCCATGCTCAGACTTTGCAGCAGTAGCTTCTGTAGACACCAACCAGGAGGAAGAAGGTGAGGTGGCATGCTCAGACTCAGTGTTGACTTCTCAGAAAGCAGAAACCTCAGGTTCTTCAGTTACCCCTCATTGGAGGACCAGGGTCTTTGCCATGGAGTGCGTCTGTCAGCTGATGGCGCAGTGTGAGTTAGATGGTGGCGCTCACTTTGACATGACTCAGGCGCAAGAGATGAAGCACAAGGAACCAGACAGTGAGTAAATGCTGGGCAATTACAGGTATATACATTTTTATATTGATTCAAATCTTCTAACTTCAGATATTACCAATGTTTTCCAGGGGATTTCTTGGTTCTGCACCTGCAGGACCTGATCCGCATGTCATTTATGGCTGCCACAGATCATAGTGAACAACTGCGTCTGGTTGGTCTTCAGGCCCTGCTACTTGTCATTCATAGGTTTGCTGCTGTGCCAGAACCAGAATTTCCTGGACACCTCATCCTGGAACAGTTTCAAGCTAATGTGAGCTCTAAGACCAACCTTTATATGAAATTGTATGTGTATCTATGTATTCTTCTAGGCCCGTCTAATAAAGAAAGCAGCAAAGTGGCCAGGAAACTACACTAACCAGTTACTGAACTTATACACTGCTGATATCCTTATATCCAAAGGTGCCTTAAACCTCTACTTTATGAGGAGAGCAGACCTATAACATAGAGTCAACAGCTGCTATCCATATGGGCATTATATGGGTTGATTTAGGCAGTGCACTGCAAAGTCCAAAAAGCTCTTAGCTCTTTGCCACTGATTATGCAAGCATTAGAATATTAGCAAACCTTGTGATTAATGCATTTTTTTTATACAAAACCTTTTTGTACTCCTTTTACCTTTAATATTGAGTGATTGTGTGCTTGTGTAATTCCAGTCCTGTTAATATTCTTACATGCCCTTAGAATAAGGCATATATTGTATATAGTTTTATAACAGAAGATGCTACTTTTTTTTCCACTTTTCCCTCCCAGGTATTAGCAGCAGTGCGGCCCGCCTTCAACACAGATACTCCTCCTGATGTAACTGCTAGAGCTTGTGAGGTAATCAATTCCATAGTCATCATGATTCTTTTTACATGTTGCCCACGTTTCTGAGATTCCTTGATATTAAACAGAGGCATTTCCTCTAAACAGAAAGCATTCTCCTCTTGACTTAGGTCTGCAGTGCATGGCTAGCAAGTGGTGTGGTGAAGGAACCTGCTGACCTTCAAAGAGTCCAACAGCTGCTCCTAACTTCCCTGAATAGAGTGCAGGTAGCAAAAGAAACTGCCAGTGTCTACAATGAAAGCACAACGACCATGGAGATCCTGGCAGTACTAAAATCCTGGGCAGAGGTAACAGGAAGGGCAATATTCTTTGTATTGTACAGTAATAATGGGATGCCATTATCCTGTTATGTGGTGGGGTCTACCCTGATGTGATTACTTTAAGGAACGAGAGATGGCAGGGGTATTGCTTGAGTCACTCCTTTTTTTATCTATAGGTATATATAGCGGCTTTGGAGAGGCAGGTGACACAGAACAAAGTGACGGAGGCCCCAAATGAAGCCCTTCTTTCACTAGTCCAGGCTGACTTGCTGACTCTTAGCAAGCTGTGGCTCGCAACATTGCAGGATCATGCTTTACTCACACTGCCAGCTGAGTGTGCGTTTCAGCTGCCTTCTCAGGGTAAGTAAAAAGATCAACTTTTTTGTGTGATTCAGTGGTCCTTCCTGCCTGCTTGTCATTTTGAGTTTGCCTCAGCAGTTTTTTCTTATATTTTCTCTTTACTTATGCCCAGTTGTGTAGTTTTTATTCCTTTGTCTTTCACTTCTGCTGGTGGCTGCTGTATAGGTGGAGATTTCTACACAGCTGAAACCAGTGTTTCTGCAAGGCCTCACTACCTTCTCTCCTGGGCCCCTATCCTTCATGCCTCCTCTCTGTGGCTCAGCAGCTCTGGATTCCTTATTCCTGATCAGGATGAAGGGAACGGTCACTTGTCCCGCCCAGTCACTCCGACTTCTATGGGGCTGGAACGAAGCTCACAGTCGGCAACCAAGTCCCCAGAAGATCTAAATTCAGAGAGGTTTCATCTCATTCTTGGTGTGTACAGGAGATCCTAACATGATTAATAACAATATTAATAATAATCTGCAATTAGTTTGGATAGTGATATAGTGTTTCCATTTCACATTTGCAGGTATTAGTGTTGAGTTCCTTTGTTGCCCACCAGTAGATGCACCAATGGAGCGGATTATCTCCTGCCTTCGGGCACTGAAAGCACTACTGAGTGGCACCTGGGCAAAGACTCAGATAGGGGCTGATCAGGTAAATGCCCTTTATACCCCATACTCATTCCCATTGTTCTGTTGATTTTGAATGTAGTGCTATGATTTGCCATTTATTTCTTCCAACTCAGGACCTGGCCATTGAGTTAATTTCTGTGCTGCATCGCTTGCTGCTGATGCGAGAATCTTCTGAGGTGCAGCTTCTAGTGCTAGAGGTTGGGAGGCAGATCCTGAATGCTGCGCAGGATCATGTGAGGGAGAGGCGAAGGAGTGCAGAGGGTAAGATAGTAGGTGACATAGGACTGTGAGATTTAAGCTTTTAAATGCAACAAGATTAAGAAGGATAAGCTCTATTGTGTCTTCCTGTTAATATGCAGTTTTATTCTGGAGGTGCCTCCTCCCACTCCTGACACACTCTATACCTGTATGTCCGATGGCTTCCATTAGGGTACTGTCGTGGAATGTTAGAGGTATGGGGGATGGGATAAAACGTAGACTGGTTTTTGACTTTATCAGAAGGTACAAACCTCAGATGATTTTTCTTCAGGAGACCCATCTAGTGGGTTCTAAACTGTTATCCCTAAAAAAGCCCTGGATTGGCTCGATGTATCACTCCTCCTTTTCAAGTTACTCTAGGGGTGTTTCTGTTTTACTAGCCAAAACTTGTCCTCTAGCGATAGAGAAAGTAATTTCTGATAGACATGGTAGATTTATCCTTCTACACGGTAATGTCTATGGCAAAAAATTTAACATAGCCAACATATATGCCCCTCCTCCACCTACGGCCGAATTTTTTAATGAGGTAACCGGGAAACTGCTGAGCTTGCCCATAGCGCCATTTCTCCTTATTGGGGATTTTAATGCAGTATCTGATGCGGCAATTGATAAACTGCATCCCCCTCGGGTTTCCTCGGCACCTTTCAATAGATGGATTTCTACCATAAACCTGGTGGATCTGTGGAGAGTGCGCAACCCTGGCCTCAAGCAATTCACGTGTTACTCCCCTGGTTGCAACAGCATGTCCAGAATAGATCTCGCTCTAGGTTGTCCAGAGATGAATAAATGGGTACAATCGGTTGAGCTGCTTACTAGAGGCATCTCGGATCACTCCCCTCTGCTACTTACTTTCAGGTATTCACAAGCACCCATGGATAGAGTGTGGAGGCTGAGTCCCTACTGAAGCATACCCAGTTAAACGATATTATTAATGCCAGTATGTCAAATTTTTTGGCTGCGAATGGCACAGAAACTCCCTTACATGTAAAGTGGGATGCACTTAAAGCCTATGTCAGGGGTGAGTTTATCAGTAATATAGCAGCTTTAACGAAAATGGCGCGAGTGGACATAGCCCAAAAAACGATAGCAGCACAGGTGGAGGAAGAGGCATATATCAAATGTCCCACGACCCATTCATTCCAGAGCTGGCAAGCTAGTCAAAGTGCCTTAAAACTCGCCCAAGTAGAGCTTACCAAAAAGCATATACTCTACCAGAAAGGCAACATATTTGAGCATGGGGACAAAAACGGGAAGCTACTGGCAATGCTAGCTAAGGAAGAGACGACTACCATGGCTATTCCTGCAATAAAGTTACTAGATGGCTCAGTGGTATCTTCACTAGAGGACTTGTATAGCCCCAAAATACGCACTACTCCGGAAGAAATAGGGGACTACCTACGTGGCATAAATATCCCTAACCTGGCACCACACCTCTCTGTAGCACTAGCTGAGAATATCACAATATCGGAGGTTGAGGCTGCGATAGCTTCATTCCCAACAGGGAAAACCCCAGGTACCGATGGTTTGCCAATGGAGTGGTACAAACAACATGTTAGGTTACTTGCACCTCTCCTGACAGACTTGTATAATGGGGTTCAAAAAGGGTCACTGTTGCCAGCCTCGATGAGAGAATCTTTGATAATTTTACTATTAAAACCAGGTAAAGACCCGCTAGATTGTAGTTCGTATCGGCCCATAGCACTCATTAATGCGGATGCAAAAATATTAGCCAAAGTCCTGGCATCCCGTCTAGCGCCCTTATTATCTCACTTAATCTCTCCGGACCAGACAGGTTTTATGCCTGGTCGCTCCACGGATATAAACATTAGGAGATTGTTCACGAATATTTCTATTACACACGATAATCCAGGTAGTAGACTGGTTGCCTCTTTGGATAACGAAAAGGCTTTTGATTCAGTCGAATGGGAATATCTATGGGCCACGTTGAACAGAGTAGGTATACCCCCATCGTACATTAACTGGATACGAGCAATATATGAGCTACCAGTAGCGAAAATCCGTACAAACAACAAATTATCTGCCTCATTTCCGATCCTCAGAGGTACCAGGCAGGGCTGCCCCCTTTCTCCCTTTTTGTTTGCACTGGCCATGGAACCTATGGCCTGTCGCATCAGGGCCTCCCGGGACATTGAAGGACTTCGGATTGGAACCTAACTGAAGTCATTTCAATGTATGCTGATGACACTCTATTATACCTGCCTAACGCCCAACTGGCACTGTCACAAGCTCTAAACATTATAAACGATCACACTAATTATTCTGCCTCAAATACAATATATGGAACAGAAAAGAAATGCATGGGCTAATTTACCTCTATCTCTGATTGGTAGGATAAACCTTTTTAAAATGATGATTTTACCGAAATTAACTTATGTCTTTAGACAATCCCCAATAATGATCCCTCATATGATCTTCTCTAAACTCAAAAGCCTTACACTTACGATGTACTGGAATAACGCCACTCCCAGACTAGCTCTCACCACCTTACAACTCCCGACCCAGCAGGGAGGTTTGGCGGCCCCCAATCTTTTCTTTTACTATTTGGCATCTCAGTTGGTAGTTGTGAGGAATTGGGCCCAATCTGACGACACCAATGCGTCTGTGATCCTTGAAGCTCAACTAGCAGGGTCCTTTGAAGGCCTCAAAAATCTACCTTATCGAGGTGCTACTTATAATGTTACGATCTCCCTTCTGATGAAAGAGACACTTAAGGCCTGGCGTTTGGTGTCTCAATATTACCCTAGGCTACAACCTCAATGCTCCAGCTTTGCCCCGCTGTAGTGTAACCCCTTTCTGAAGCAGTTTGAGTTGGTCCCTGACCCTCAGCTTTGGGCAAGATATAATATAAAATATATTTCAGATATTACAGTGGAAGGTAACCTCATTGGTTTTCAGGCCCTAAAAGAGACTTATAATTTACCGAACTATATGTTTTTTAGATATCTGCAATTGAGACACGCGTTTGTGACTCAGTTTAAGGGTGACAAGGTGGACACCAAGTTGAATAGCTTACAGGTAGGGGTACATAAACAGGTGTTATGTAAGCCGCTCTCGTATTTTTATACACAATTACAGACTGTTAAGGGGTCCCCTCTCAATAGATTACAGACTAAGTGGCAGCAGGACATCCCTGAGATCACGCAGGAACATTGGGAAGAAACATTGAGTTCTGTCTTTGAAGGAGTAATCAGTAGTAAAGACAAAATGACACAAATTAACTACTTACATAGAGTTTACTTTACCCCACAAAGATTGCATAAAATGAATCCAGTCATTAGCTCAGAGTGCCCCAGATGTCGACACTCCCCGGCGGACTTTTTTCATATGGTGTGGGATTGCCCTGTGATTAAATCATTTTGGAGGGCGGTGGTACAGATCATTGTAGCTAAAACTGGCCTTTTCGTACCGTTAGAGCCCAGAGTACTTTTACTAAGTCTGATGGACGAAGTGTCCCCGAGGAGGGCGCAACGTACCTTATTATCTGTACTTTGTATGTATGCTAAAAAATCGATTGCAATTAAATGGAAGTCTGGAGATGGCCCCAATGTGAAAGACTGGGAACAACTGGTGGAAAACTCCCTCCCATTGTACAAACTTACATACATGAAAAGGGGTTGTCCTGAGAAATTTAGTAAGATATGGGGTTTGTGGCTTGAGGAGGACCCTGACCTAGATCCTCCTTGACTCTCTGTCTGATCACTCTGAGTTCACACTATCCTTTATCTGTACATATTACTCTAGTGTGGTGTGCGCGTGTAAAGGGATTATCTATTGGCTCATTACCGCTTTGTGGGATTTAACACTTACAATACATGGAGGAAGATACTGTGTGTGAAACAGGGGGGATGGGAATATACCATTGGCTTTACACTGTGTTAAACCGAGAACCTTTGGCAGCTCTGTGTGATGCTGTAGATACACTGTGGTTTACCAGATGTATCAGGATAGAACTGCACTGTGGTGCTTGTTATTCAATCTGACAAAGACGGCATAGTGAACATAATAATAGGGATGTAATGACAAGATGAAAACGTGACTATGAAGAACGACAAAGACACCATGTTATTGTTATGGTTTAAGTTTTATTGTTAAAACTGAAATGCTTCACTGTACTGTATATTAACAGAAACAAACATTGTGTCTATTGCTGCTGTGATAACTGAATGTACCGTAAGTTTGTTTCAATAAAAGAATTGTTAAAAAAAAAAGAAGGATAAGCTGGTGATCTCGCCTCTGAAAGCTCATAACCCTTCTGTATAGTGTTATCTCTTAACGTGCTAGACCTGAATCTCTATCTCTCTTCTTGCCAGTGGATGATGGAGCGGAAGAGAAGGAGAACTTGCCGGTGTTTGGCGAGGGACATGATACAGGTGGCCTGGTGCCCGGACACTCCCTGGTGGTTGCTGCATTGGAGCTGTGCCTTTGTATTCTTATCCGACAATTACCTCAGCTCAGTCCTCGCCTTTCTGGGGGGACATTAGGAAAATCGGAGCCTTTGTCCCATGATGCCAGTCTGCTTGTTGCGTCTTCACTTGGCATTCTGGCTGAGCTGCCATCCCTGTGCTCTCCAGAAGGTAAGTGCAAGTGGGTGTGGGGCTAAACTTTACTCAAGACATGAATACAGGGCATAAAGTCAATGCCCAAGAATGTACTTTATTCACTTTAGCAGATACTGCTTAAAGTTGCACAGTTTATCCACAAAAAAATGCCTAATCTGTCTCCATTAAGGAGGCCCCCAGCACATTACCATTTAATGTATAGCTTTCATTTACGTTATTTCTACCCTAGTCCATAACATTGCACTTATCAATTGAACCTCACCTTCTCCAGTTTGCTGTTCTCCAGTCTATTCAAATCTCTCTGCAGTGGCAGCATCCTGCATGGATCTTATTATTTTGAATATTTTTGTTTTGCCAGCAAAAGTACTTACAATGCCAACCTTGAGGTCATTCATGAATAAATTAAAAAGGCATGTATCAATGACAGACCCCTGACGTTACATCCAATTTTCCCTTAATTTTAATGGGTGCAAGATAGAAAACATGTCTATAGTCATAAACATTATTTCTACTTTTCTTTTTTTGCTTTGCTTTGTGATCCAGGCAGTGTATCGATTCTCCCCACCTTGCTCTACTTGGTAGTCGGTGTACTACAAGACACTACTGTGAAATTCCCTGATGGGCACCTGACGTTGCCAGTTACTGCAGCCCTTCAAGCACTTAAGGTTATCGTATCATCGCCCATGTCCCGGGTAGAGAAATGCAGAGCATCATGGACCAGGCTTATGCAAAGTGCTGCCTCCACACTACTCAACACCTGCCAATCAGGTACCGTCTCTAACATCTTCAGACCATGATTTCAGCTCTGTGCTGCCAAATGTCTGACCGCTAACCATGTCTTGCAGAACGGCAGCTGGTGTCAGACTCAATCAGCTTTCTGACTGCTCTCACTATCTTCCTGCTGTCAGCAAGTCCTGAAGTTATGTCCGAGCCTGGATTGCAGAACGCTTGTGTGCAGAGGTTTCAGAACTGCATTGACAGCAAGGATCCTACAGTAAGTTGCTAATCAGTTGGTAGATGGCAGATATGTATTTAGGTCGTTTGTAATCAAATTCTTCTTGATGATCCTTTTGATAAGACCTCCTGCTGCAAGAACAGCATTATTTATCCGAAATAGCCACTGTTCTGCTTCTTATTTCTTTCTAGGAGCAGTTAAAATGCTACCGGCTTCTACTGTCCATTTTCAAACACCCTGTGCCCGAAGTTGTAGCCCCGTATGTGTGCAGCCTGGCTCCTTGTGTCATGAGACACCTGAGACAGGCTGAGAGCAGGAAGCCACAGAGCATGGAAGAGCTGCTGGTTCTTCAGGAGGGAGTGAACCTATTAAATACACTTGTGTCTGTCGTTGAGGAACAGAACCGTAAGAATGACCCTTTAATCTACATTTAACCTTTTGCAGTCTACAGCAGGCTGAGCATGTCCCAGCTGCGGCTTTACAGATGTTGAAAAACTATAGATTTTGGCATATGTCGGAAATTGTGCTTTGTATATAGGTAGCAGTCAGGAACATTAATCCAGCCTGCATAGTGGCTGTCTTGTATCTCATCTGGTCTGGACACCGGTAGAATATTGTTATTCTCGCTAGTTTTCCTAAATGCCGTCTGTGAGTTTTTGCCGGCACATTTAGTCTGGGAATTGTTGCACCAGAAGTTACATTAGCTGAGTCCCCTATCATTTTTGAATCTGCTGATTCTTCTTACTTGAAGCAGGCATCATCAGATCGCATAATCTATCTGCACAGAGCAGCAATGATCTAGTGGGATTACAGGAAGATCTGGCTCCTGAGGTTCCCTGAAAGAATCTTTATCCCTATCAATTTATATAATGTTCTTAAAATATCTCTTCTTTTACTCCTACATATTTTCAATCACCTTATCATAAATCAGCACTGTGCAACATTTTCCATGTAGTGTCATCATTATTTGTCATTCCGCATGTTTGACGGCTTGATTATGTTATAATGATGATGTCATAGAATTAATTGAATGCAGTTAAATGCACTGCCAGAAATATCTCTTGGAGGGCCCCCATCTGGCCTGTTTCAGTTAGGACAGGGCTGGCTTACCTATGTTTTTTTGTGCTCCATTTCTGTACTAATATACATCATTTTACATCTCTCCTGTTTCTGTATTACAGTGTTACTAATCATTTTCTTTTCCCCAGGACCCTCGATGGTTTGCATGTTGCTGCACTTACTTATCTCCTTCCTTCTGGATGAAAATGCACTTGGCTCTGCACCCCACTATTCCCGTGCTCTCCATGACTTTGGCTTGCACAGCCTGACCAGTTTTGGTGCCTGCTATCCTGCCCAGTTCCGCAAGTTGATGAGTTCTTCCCCGGGCCTTCGATCCCGCCTGGAAGCTGCTCTCCGGGGCAATCAGGAGAGTTTGAAACCTAAGGCGTCCAACCGAGGCTCCAGGGGAGGAGGTCATGGCTCCCCCAGCATTCAGCTGAAGACCAATTTCCTGTGAAATAACTACTACTTCCCTTATTTTTCTTTGAAATGAAAGAACCTTCACTTAACAGTTACTTTTAAAGCCTTAAAGTCAGGTTATTTGCCTTTTAAATTTTTATTATTTTAATCAATTGTTAGGCAGGCTTGCAAAGCAGGCTATTCTTTCAGCTATTTGTTTACAATGACTAATATATGCCTTTTTGTGTAGCACAGTATACTAAGCAGTGATCTATCCCAAATGCCTTACAGGGTTGAGTTGATCATGTGTGGAAACTTCTCTTTTATCCATGGCTTTCCAGTTGTTGTTAGAATACATCTCCCAATATTCTGTGATAGCCAGTGGTTAAAGATCCCTGCCATAAGCAATGCTGTGTTTTCTGCATCTCTTAACTTTTATAAGTCTTTAGGGCAATGATTGTGCGACTTAAAACACAAAAGGGCTGAGTTTTTGTGTAGGTGTTATATGAAGCAATAGCAGTGATTTAGTGAGCGGTTCTACAGGACCAGAAGTTTGAATTAGCCGTCGCATAGAACCTATTTGTGTGAATGTATTTGCTGTGCCTCTCCTGTCTGCACTGTGTAGTATTTCTGTGTTTTAAATACTTTATGATGTGAATTTATATACTTGGCACAAATTGCACAGAAAAGAATGACTGAAGTTCAACACGTTTGATGCGTGTGGCAATGAAGAAATTATGCCTGATTCAGCCTCCCCTGCAGGTTTGCACTGCCTTGCCTTTTGCTGTGTTTTCTTAGAGCAGGGATACCACGTTTCTGTAAGTCTAAAGGGCTGCCTTTGGGTCTGATTTTAAAGGGATACTGTCATGGAAAAACATCAGCTAATAGAGATGCTACAGCAGAATTCTGCACTGAAATCCATTTTTCAAAATAGCAAACACATTTTTTTATATTCAATTTTGAAATTTGACATGGGGCTAGACATTTTGTCAGTTTCCCAGCTGCCCCAGTCATGTGACTTGTGTCTGCACTTTAGGATGGAATTACTTTCTGGCAGGCTGTTATTTCTCCTACCTAATGTAACTGAATGTGTCTCAGTGGGACTTGGCTTTTACTATTTTAGTGCTGTTCTTAGATGTTCCAGGCAGCTGTTATCTTGTGTTAGGGAGCTGCTATCTCGTTACCTTCCCATTGTTCTGTTGTTAGGCTGCTGGGAGGGGGGGGAAGGGGCAATATCACTCCAACTTGCAGTACAACAGTAAAGAGTGATTGAAGTTTATCAGAGCACAAGTCACATGACTGGAGGCAGCTGGGAAATTGACAATATGTCTAGCCCCATGTCAGATTCAAAATTGAATATAACAAAATCTGTTTGCTCTTTTGAAAAATGCATTTCAGTGCTGAATTTCTCTGGAGCAGCACTATTAACTGATGCGTTTTCAAAAAAACATGTTTTCCCATGACAGTATCCCTTTAAGATTTCTATATGGTATAGCAGAAATGAGGGCTAATTTAATAACATAGATGATAAACTCAACCAGTGCTTTTAACCATAGCAAGCAATTTGCAAAGATTGTATCCAAGTGCAGGTTATTATTGTTGTCCAGGCTCATACTATTGCTCAGATTTACTTGGTTGGGCCATCTGATAAGTTACCAGATCAGCCTGTCTATGACCATTTTAAGGACAGTGATGTCCTTTGTAAAATATTACAGTGGATGCCCCTTAACAATTAGAAAATTAGAAGCACATTATTTATACATTATATCCCTCCCTTTCAGTGCGTAAACATAAGCCGAAATGTCTCCACTCTACTTTGCTGTCAATTAAGTAGGGATGAATTTGGAAGATTATTAGTCAGTGGTCCCCTGTGCACCCATATAGGTCTCACAGCACTTGCATACCACTTGAACATCAGAATTTCTCTTGCAGGAGTCAAAGTACATCTAATTACATGGTAATTATGCATGCACCAAATCCAGGATTCGGCCAGGATTCAGCCTTTTTCAGCAGGATTCCCCGAATCCTAATTTACAAATGCAAATTAGGGGCAGGGAGGGAATTTGCATGATTTTTTGTCACAAAACAAGAAAGTAAAAAATGTTTTCCCTTTCCCACCCCTAATTTGCATATGCAAATTTGGATTTGCCCGAATCTTTCGCGAAGGATTCGGCCGAAACCAAGATAGTGGATTCGGTGCATTAATGGTATTAATGGTAATACCTAAAATTGTACCTATTGTTGCTACTGAAATGTTTCTTCCTGTATTGATCTTAGTACAGGGAAGGTATCTCTGCAAATTATATGCTAACCCTTTTTTAGATTTTTTCTTGTGGCAAACTTCCCGGGTCATTAGACTGTAACTCCATACTGCTAAAAGTGCTTGTTTATATCCGGATAGTTCCTGTTCAGAAGGGGCCTGGAAGCTATTCTCAAAGATCAAATATCTGCTTTGTCATGTGATAATTTTGCAGGGTGGGATTTGGCAGCATGTCTATTTTTTAGGAAATACACAGTTCTGATGTGTTATAATATAGGTGTAGGAACCATTATCCAGAAACCCGTTATCCAGAAAGGATGGAAAGGCCATCTCCCATAGACTCCATTATATTCAATTAATCCAAATTTTAAAAATGATTTCCATTTTCTCTGTAATAATAAAACAGAACCTTGTATCTGATGCAAACAAAGATATAATTAATCCTTATAGGAGGCAACCCCAGTTTGTTGGGTTTATTTAATGTTTACATGATTTTCTAGTAGACTTTAGATATGAAGACCCAAATTACGGAAAGATCCATTATCTGGAAAACCCCAGGTCCAAAGCATTCTGGATAACTGGTCTCATGCTTGTACAAGAGTGCAGTGCTTTATGGAAAAATGGTTCATCGTTCTCTGTCTGAGCAGAGCCTACAGTCTAAAATGCCTATTACATTTACACAACACAATGGATTCCGTTTTATCAGGAGCCAATTGAAAAGGAGCCTGTATGTTTTAGGAGTGTGGGAGGAAACCAGGAGTAGTACCCAGAGGAAACCCACACAGACATGGGAAGAACATACAAACTTCTTGCAGATAGTGGCCAAATTGAATTTACCCCAGTGCTGCATCAGCTATGCTGCCCATCTATGTAGATAATTGAAAATGTTTGTTTAGAAAATTCTCACTACAGGTATGGGATCCATTATCCGGAAACCTGTTATCCAGAAAGTTCCGAATTACGAAAAGGCCGTCTCCCATAGACTCCATTATAATAAAAGAATTCAAATTTTTAAAAACGAATTTCTTTTTCTCTGTAGTATTAAAACAGTAGCTTGTACTTGATCTAAACTAAATTAGAATTAATCCTTATTGGAACCAGCCTATTGGGTTTATTTCATGTTTACATGATTTTCTAGTAGTCTTAAAGTGTGAAGATCCAAATTACAGAAAGACCCATTATCCGGAAAGCCCCAGGTCCCGAACATTCTGGATAATAGGTCCCATACCTGTACTATGGTATACGAGACCATTCTGTTTGATCAAAGACCTACTGCCACTGAATCATTTTCACACCCCATATAAAACAATACATATGGATTATAATTTGGCTTTTCTCACCTTTCGATTGTGATTTCTTCTATCTCTGTCTTTGAAGGCAGCTGTGGGGAAAAGAGAGAGTTCATTTACAACACAAGGGAATTTTGCCACTGACTATATGGAAATGCAAGGCTCTGTTGTAGACATTGGATTGGCCTGTGGCCTGTATGACTTATGCTTTACATTAAAGATGGTTCGAATTGGGCATTTTGGGGAGATTTGGTCACCTGGCGACTAATCGGCTCGTTTTTGCGGCGACCGATCTCCCTTTCTCTGCGCTGGCTAAAATGAAAAAAAAAACGCCGTCACTTATCTCACGCGGCGATTCATTTTCCGAAGTCGCCCGAAGTTTCCTCATGAGGCAACTTCGGGCTACTTCGGAAAACGAACCGCCGCGTGTGATTAGCGCCGGGGTTTTTTAATTTTAAGCTGGTGCAGAGTCAGGGAAGCCGTTTGGGGAAATTGGTCGCCGCCAAGACGAGGCGATTAGTCGCCAGGTGACCAAATCTCTGCAAAACGCCCAGTGTGGACTTACACCAAAAGGATTTTGACATACTGGAAGTAGATACTATCTTTAAATAACACTATTTTGCAATTTCTGCTGTTCCTTTACCTAAATTCCCAGGGAAACCATTTAATAAATAAAATTGCCACGGGTCTGCTGACACCCGCGTCTAGTGATCAGAAATGCTTTAGGGTGTTTTTTGAACTCTAGTAACAGGTACTTAGTGATCCAAGGCACTTCTTATTCGTTTGAATGGGAAAAGTATCGACCGTTTCATCACTACAACAGGCAGTGATAATGGAAACACTACATGTTTTAGAATGAATGGGCTCGTGGTGGTTGTAGTGGCCATGCATTAAGTTTGTTTTTGTAAAGCAGTGCAGTTTTGCAGAAACCCAAAATTTTATAATATTATTCTTTATATAGCGCCAACATATTCCGCAGTGCATTAAAAAGATTGTACATCATTCTGTGCCTCAATGGATCTTACAGTCTAAGGTCCCCAGGACACTCACACAACTGTCGGCTTTTTATTATTCACAGACTGCATGTTTTTGGAGTGTTGGAAAATCTGCATATAAACAGATTGTGGTACAATTACCAGATGGCTTAAAAGATGTTTAATTAACGTTGATTTTAATTACTGGGGGTCAGTGTTTCAGCTATGGGGGACAGCAGTTGGCTTGTAGATCTGGCAAACATGTCCCATGTCACAGCATTGCCTTCTAGCATCTGCATTGGAACACCTTTACTGTAACCGTGTGTTGTAGGTGACCCTATTGTATGCAACTTTTCAATTGGCTTTCATTAATAATTTTGTATGTTTGTTGAATTATGGGCTGTCCTATTCTGATTCGTTGCAGCCTTTAGCTGAACATTCTGTCTGGTTGTTTGGGGTCACTAAAGCCTCAGAACTAGGGATGCACCGAATCCACTTTTTTTGGATTCGGCCGAACCCCCGAATCCTTCATGAAAGATTCGGCCGAATCCGAACCCTAATTTGCATATGCAAATTAGGGGTGGGAAGGGGGAAAACATTTTTTAATTCCTTGTTTTGTGACAAAAAGGCACGCAAGTTCCCTCCCACCCCTAATTTGGATATGCAAATTTGGATTCGGTTCGGCCGGGCAGAAGGATTCGGGCTAATCCGAATCCTGCTGAAAAAGGCCGAATCCCGAACCAAATCCTGGATTCGGTGCATCCCTACTCAGAGCCTCAAGGCAGGCATACTAACGCAACAAAGGTCTGATTTCCAACTCAAACATATTTTCAAAAACGTACTTGCGCTTTAGGCCTTAATATAAATGTATATTGCATTTGTGCTTATATTGCCACAGCCACAATATACATTTTTTGCAGATTAAAGGAGAAGAATAGCTCCCGAAGCAGTTTATTTAGCCCCAATGCAAGCTATAACATTATATTTATTTTGCAGAATGCTTTACCATACCTGAGAAAAACCCCTAGAAGCTCTCTGTTTGTTTAGGATAGCAGCTGCCATATTAGCTTAGTGTGACATCACTTCCTGCCTGAGTCTCTCCCTGCTTACTCACAGCTCTGGGCTCGGATTACCGCAGGGAGGGAGAGAAGAGCAAACTGAGCATGCTCAAGCCCTAACCCTGGAGGTTTTCAGCTAGAGAGACAATATTACTTTTGATTTAGGTTGGCTTTACTATAGAGATTGTGACTGCATACAAGAGCCATGGTTGGTGTTTTTGTGAGTTTTAATGCAAAGTATCCTGTTGTCTATTAATGACACAAAAAATTGTATTAGATTGTAAGCTCTAACCAAGCAGAGTCCCCTTTCCCCTCCTGTATGGGTCTGTATGTATATGTTTAAATTATACACCTTTCTGCAGAATATGATGATGATATTAATCCCATAACATAATGGGAAGTTATACCAGATAATTATATACAGCCGTACAGCACACTAATATTTCAGTATTGATTTTAGCCGCTCACATAATGACGTGGTATCCCAAATAATTGATATAACATTGATGTTCCTTATTTAGGAGAAAACCAAATATGTGTGTGCGCTGTTCTCTGTCTCTACTGTGTGGGAAGATTATCCCAGTCTTTGCCGTGCATGTTGTCTTACTTTTAATGCAGTATTATTAACTGTGAATTATACATCCTTGTGAATTCTACATCGTGTCTGAGCACTGATAGAACTAGGCACGGTGTGTGTGTGTGTCTGACCATGAAGTACTGTACTGTACTGTATTTCTCTCTAATGCTTTTTTCCCCCCCTTCTAATTAACACTCCAGCTGCTGGCAGGGAATTTAATGCCCCTTGCTGCTGCAGCAGGAAATGCCTTTATCCATATGGATAACAAGAAGGGACACTACACAAATCCTTTTCTTCTATTTACTAAACAATAAACACTAATTTCTACATAACTGCTTCTGATACATTTTATTTATCAACGTCTTTATTATTTAGTGAAGAACTGCTTCTTGATGTTATGGCATGAGATGGGCATGAGATGGGGGATATCTTCTATCCAGCACATGCCAAAATAACCAGATCCTTAAAGGGAATCTGTCATGATTTTTATGGTGTCGTTTTTATTTCTAAATATATTTGTGTGTAGCCATCTCAGCTCATTTAGCCTGGTCATGTGTTTTCAGAAAGAGTCAGCACTTTAGGATGGAACTGCTTTCTGGCAGGCTGTTGTTTCTCCAACTGATTGTAACTGAATGTGTCGCCTGGGACCTGAATTTTACTATTGAGCTCTGTTTTTTAGATCTACCAGGGAGCTGTTATCTTGTGTAAGGGAGCTGTTATCTGGTTACCTTCCTTTTGTTCTGTTAGGTTGCTGGGGGGGTGATAGCATTCCAACTTGCAGTACAGCAGTAAAGAGTGACTGAAGTTTATCAGAGACAAGTCACATGACTGGGGGCAGCTGGGAAACTGACAATATGTTTTGCCTCATGTCAAATTTCAAAATCAAATATAAAAAAATCAGTTTGCTCTTTTGACAAACTGATTTCAGTGCAGAATTCTGCTGGAGCAGCACTATTAACTGATGCGTTTTGAAAAGAAAACATGGTTTCACATGACAGTATCCCTTTAAAAGGGTTGTTCACCATCCAAATACGTGTTTAAGTTCTGTTATTTTCAAATTGTTTCATCAGAAAGAAAGCCACTTTTTCATTTAGATTTCCATCTTCTATTTTTTTTTTTTTACAGTTTTTTTCCAACATTAAGGGGCCCATTTACTTAGCTCAAATGAAGGAATAGAATAAAAATAACTTCGACCATCGAATTGGCTACTTCGACCTTCGACTACGACTTCGAATCGAACGATTCAAACTAAAAATTGTTCAACTATTCGACCATTCGATAGTTGAAGTACTGTCTCTTTAAAAAAAAGTCAATGTTAGCTTATGGGGAAGGTTTTCTAAGCTTTTTTGGGTCGAAGAAAAATCGCTTGATCGATGGATTAAAATCCTTCGGTAAATCCTTCGACTTCGATATTCAAAGTCGAAGGATTTCAATTAGGCAGTTGAATATCGAGGGTTAATTAACCCTCGATATTCGACCATAAGTAAATTTGCCCCTTAATGTTCGTTTCTCTGTTTCAGTCTGGCAGCTCAGTAATTCAAGTGCAGCTTCTGAACTGTTCCAATTTGCTACATTATTTGATACACTAGTTTAGGTAAAGTAATGATAATGGGGGATTTTAATTACCCAGATATTGACTGCCAGATCAGTTAATGGGAACAAGTTTATAAACTTATTGCATGACCATTTTTTTAGCACAGGTTGTTGAGGAGCCTACCAGAAAAAATGCTATTCTTGATTTAGTGATCTCGAATGACCCAGAACTTATAGCAAATGTGCAATTTATTGAACCCCTGGGTAATAGTGACCATAATGTTATATCGTTTAATGTCTGGTGCAAAAAACAAAAATATACTGGGGCAACAAAAACTATGAATTTTGCAAAAGCTAATTTTAGTGCCTTGAGGGCTGCCCTACAGAACATTGATTGGGGCATTAGGTTTTCAGCTAAAAACACAGAACAGAAATGGTTGTCCTTTAAAATGATATTTAATCATTACTGTTCTCAATTTATTCCCTTAAGGACTAAACGTAGAAGCTCTAAGAATCATCCTGTGTGGCTTAATACAGAAGTAAAGAAGTTAATTGGACAGAAGAGAAAGGCTTTTAAAAACTACAAATCTGTAGGGACAGAAGCTGCATTTAATGAATATAAACACTGTAATAAATGTTGTAAATCAGCAATCCAGAAGGCTAAGAAAAGAAATGAAGAGTTAATTGCGGTGGAGGTGAAAACTAACCCTAAAAAGTTTTTTAAATATATTAATAGTAAAAAGATGCAGGTTGAGAGTGTTGCTCCATTAAATAATGGTACCAGTATGGTTGTAACAGATACAGATAAGGCAAATGTGTTAAATCAGTTCTTTTCTTCAGTGTATACAATAGAGGAGTCTGGGTTCACAGGCCCACTTAATAACTGCACGAATGGTTCAGCTCAATCTAGTCAGTGGCTGACTCAGGATATGATTCAAAAAGCTTTAATACAAATTAATGTAAACAAGGCTCCAGGGCCTGATGGCATACACCCCCGGGTTCTAAGAGAGCTTAGTTCAGTTTTAGACCAGCCCTTATTTCTGATTTTCTCAGATTCACTGTCATCTGGTATGGTGCCTATGGATTGGAGAAAAGCTGATGTTATTCCAATATTTAAAAAGGGATTACGATCTCAGCCTGGCAATTATAGGCCAGTAAGCTTGACATCTGTGGTGGGCAAATTATTTGAAGGCTTATTAAGGGATCACATTCAAAATTTTGTCCTAGTGAATGGCATTATGAGCAACAATCAGCATGGCTTTATGAAGGATAGGTCATGTCAGACGAATTTGATTGCATTTTATGATGTGGTAAGTAAGATGCTGGACAGTGGGGGGGGGCAGTAGATGTGATCTATTTGGATTTTGCCAAAGCGTTTGATACTGTGCCCCACAAACGACTGCTTTCTAAACTAAGGTCTGTTGGGCTTAATGAAGTCATTTGCACATGGATAGGAAACTGGCTACAGGATCGGGTACAGAGGGTAGTTGTTAATGGGACATTCTCTACTTGGAGTAAGGTTCTTAGTGGGGTCCCCCAGGGCTCAGTATTGGGTCCACTTTTATTTAACTTGTTCATTAATGACTTAGGGGAGGGTGTTGTAAGTAATGTATCAGTGTTTGCAGATGACACAAAATTATCCAGCCCAATTAATTCCATCCAGGATGTGGCATCCTTGCAACATGATCTTGACAAACTGGCAATCTGGGCAGCTAAGTGGCAAATGAGATTCAATGTTGATAAATGTAAAGTCATGCACCTGGGATGTAAAAATATCAAAGCCACTTATACCCTTAATGGGACTGCACTAGGCAAATCCATTATGGAAAAGGACCTTGGAGTCCTTGTAGATAATAAATTTGCCCGTAGCAAGCAATGCCAGTCAGCAGCATCAAGGGCAAATAAGGACTTGAGCTGTATTAAAAGGGGCATAGAGTCAAGGGAGGAGGGGGTCATTCTTCCACTATATAGAGCACTTGTAAGGCCCCGTCTAGAATATGCCGTAACAGTTTTGGTCTCCATCACTCAAACAGGACATTATTGTATTAGAGAGGGTACAGAGAAGGGCAACTAAGCTGGTAAAAGGTATTGAAAATCTTAGCTATAAGAAAAGACTGGCCAAATTGGGGATGTTCACGCTGGAGAAGAGGCACTTAAGGGGTGATATGATGACTATGTATAAATATATAAGGGGATCATATAATAATCTCTCTAATGCTTTATTTACCAGTAGGTCTTTCCAGCTGACACGAGGTCACCCATTCCGATTAGAAAAAAAGAGGTTCCGCCTAAATATTCGGAAGGGGTTTTTTACAGTGAGAGCTGTGAAGATATGGAATTCTCTCCCTGAATCAGTGGTACAGGCTGATACATTAGATAGATTTAAGAAGGGGTTGGATAGCTTTTTAGCAAGTGAGGGAATACAGGGTTATGGAAGATAGCTCATAGTATAAGTTGATCCAGGGACTAGTCCGATTGCCATTTTGGAGTAAGGAAGGAATTTCCCCCCTCTAAGGCAAATTGGAAAGGCTTCAGATGGGTTTTTTGCCTTCCTCTGGATCAACTGGCAGATAGGTAGTTAAAAAAGAAAGAAAAAAAGTTGAACTTGATGGACATGTGTCTTTTTTCAACCTTACTTACTATGTTACTATGTATTTCTCAGTGGAGTATTAGCAACTATTGTATCAATTATAGCAGCTGTCTGTAATGAAACTGAGGTATTCTGCTCAGCAGGGACAAAGAAAAAACATGTCAACTAATGTATCAATTTAGAAGAGTTTACGGAGTCTGTGACCCCCCCCCCGAGCTGCCACATTGTGTAACAAAAATTGTAAAATGTAAATAAAAAGAGAATGGGATGATTTGCAAATCATTTACATCCAACATTAAATTGCAAATACTGTAGTACAAAGACAACATATCAAATGTTAAAACTTCTCCTCTTTAGCCTGGAGGACACGGCGGCCATGATTTCCAAAAAGAATTTAATATTTTGATTGGTTAGACCACAGGACAGTTTTCCACTTTACTTTAGAGAGACCCAGCTTCTCTGGGATCTGCTCTTTTTAGCATTAACTTTTCCCGTCTTTTGTTGCCCCGTCACGACAGAAAACAATAAAAACTCCCAGTTTCAACATCTCCTACATTGAATTTGTACTCTTTGCAGTTAAATATAGGTGTAATGGGATTGTTCACTTTTACGTTAAACCTAGGGAGGGTTATTTACTAAAATCTGAATTTTTCTCATTTCTTAAATAAAAAAACTACGTCCAAACTCCAATACCCAATTTAACCATATGTATTATTAAAAAGGCTTGATTGAATCGGTTCCGGTAAAAACTCAAGAAAACTGACTGAAAACTTGAATCATACAATTTTTTCAGGGTTTTTTTTCCCCATAAAAAGCCTGAATTTTTCAGATTTTTCCCCAAAAGGTTGGATTTTCAGGTTAATTCCAGTTTAGACTACAGAAACTACAAAATATGGTAAGGACCTCTGCCATTGACTTATACACAACCTTGGAAGGTTTGCGATGGCTGATATTCGGATTCAGGCATTTTGTAGCATCCGGCTTTAATAAATCTCAAAAAATTTGTTTAAAAAGTTGAGTTTTGCCCCAAACAGCCTGACCAGATAAATTCAGAGTTTAGTAAATAACCCCCATAGTATGATGTAGAAAGCGCTATTCTGAGACAATTTGTAATTGGTTTTCATTTGTATTATAAGTGGTATTTGAGTTATTTAGCTTTTAATTCAACAGCTTTCCAGTTTTCAATTTCAGCATTCTGTTGCTAGGGTCCAAGTTGCCCTAACAACCATGCATTGGTTTGAATATAAATAGGAGAGGGCCTGAATACAGAGATGAGTAATAAAAAGTAGTGATGATAAGAAATGTGTAGCTTTACAGAGCATTTGTTTTTTTACATGGGGTCACTGAAAGCTGGAAAGATTCAGAAAAACGATTTTTTAAACAAAATGAAGACCAATTGAAAAGTTGCTTAGAATTGGCCATTCTATAACATACTAAAAGTTAAATTAAAGGTGAGCCACCCCTTATGAATTATTTGGAAATCATCCTGTTCTCTTTTTGTTTATATTTCACGCAGTTTTCCAGCAGTGGTGGCACACGCAGCTACTTGGGGAGTTTAGCCACCCAGTGACAAATCGCCTCTTCTTCAGGTGACTTATCTCCCCGAAATGCCTTCCTGTGAGGACAGAGACAAGCGATCAGAAATCAGGAAGTGAAACTTCAGACGACTTTGGAAAACAAAGCGCTCAGATTGCCATCCTGTCGGTGATTTAGATTCTAGCCAGCGGGAAGCAGTTTGGGGAGACTAGTCACCCCAAAGATGAGGCGATTTATCGCAGGGCGACTAAATCTTCCCGTTCTCTTTTTGTTTATATTAGGGATGCACCGAATCCAGGATTTGGTTCGGGATACGGCCAGGATTTGTCCTTTTTCAGCAGGATTTGGCCGAATCCTTCTGTCCGGCTGAACCGAATCCTAATTTGCATATGCAAATTAGGGGCAGGGAGGGAAATCGCGTTACTTTTTGTCACAAAACAAAGAAGTAAAAAATTATTTTCCCTTTCCACCCCTAATTTGCATATGCAAATTCGGATTCGGTATTCGGCCGAATTCTTCGTGAAGGATTTGGGGTTCGGTCAAAACCAAAATAGTTGATTCAGTGCATCCCTAGTTTATATTTAACGCAGTGTTCCAGCTTTTTTTTTGACCTGATATTTGTACAACACAAAGACTGGTTAAGGGTGGTGGCGACAAATCGCCTCTTCTGGGGGCCTTATCTCCCCGAAATGCCTTCACGTAAGGGCAGAGACACACTCTCAGATTCGGGGAGATTAGTCACCAGCTGGATGGCAATTGGGGCGATTCGTTGTGTGCTCAGATTGCCATCCTGTCGTGATTAAGGGTCAGGCCACACAGGGCGCTTTCGGGAGATTTGGTCGCCTGGCGACTAATCACCTCGTTTTTGCAGTGACCAATCTCCCCAAACGCCTTCCCTGACTCCGCGCCAGCTAAAATTAAAAAAACACTGGCGCTAATCACACGCGGCGCTTTGTGTAGATTTGGTCGCCTGGTGACTAATCGCCTCGTTTTTGCAGCGACCAATCTCCCCAAACGCCTTCCCTGACTCCGCGCTGGCTAAAATGAAAAAAACACTGGCGCTAATCACACGCGGCGATTCGATTTCCGAAATCGACTGAAGTTTCCTCGTGAGGCAACTTTGGAAAATGAACCACTGGTGTTTTTTTGTATTTTAGCTGGCGCAGAGTCAGGAAAGATGTTTGGGGAGATTGGTTGCCGCAAAAACGAGGCGATGAGTCGCCAGGCGAACAAATCTCCCCAAAACGCCTAGTGTGGACTTACCCTTAGATTCTAGCCGGCAAGAGGCAGTTTGGGGAGATAGTCACCCCGAAGATGAGGCAATTTATTGCCAGTCAACTAAATCTTCCCGAATCTGAGGGAAAAACAAAGCGTTCCGAGTGCCATTCCGCCGGTGATTTATATTCTAGCTGGTGGGAAGGGAGATTAGTCGCGAAGAAGAGACGATTTGTCTCTGGGTGACTAATCTCTCCAAGTAGCAGCGTGTGCCACCACCCTAAAGAAGAAGGTAAACCTAAAACACCGGAGGTGGCAGTTTATTAGGGCCAATCCTCAGTTTCTCTGGATCTTACGCACGTGCATCCAACTGGAATCAGTGCAAGAGAAGAGTAAATGTCAGTTCTCTCACACGTTGCATTTCTTTAAAGAAGAGATGAGCTGGTCCAGGTTAAATAGTTAGTAACAGTACGTAAGGTTGAAAAAAGACACACGTCCATCAAGTTCAACCTTTTTACTTTTTTAACCTACCTATCTGCCAGTTGATCCAGAGGAAGGCACAAACCCCATTTGAAGCCTCACCAATTTGCCTCAGAGGGGGAAAAATTCCTTCCTGACTCCAAAATGGCAACTGGACTAGTCCCTGGATCAACTTGTACTATGAGTTATCTCCCATTACCCTGTATTCCCTCACTTGCTAAACACCATCCAACCCCTTCTTAAAGCTATCTAATGTATCAGCCTGTACAACTGATTCAGGGAGAGAATTCCACATCTTCACAGCTCTCACTGTAAAAAACCCATTTCCAATTATTTAGCCAACACCTCCTTTTTTCTAATTGGAATGGGTGACCTTGTGTCAGCTGGAAAGACCTACTGGTAAATAAAGCATTAGAGAGATTATTATATGATTATTATCACTGGGGTAGAGAACAAATTGGCGCTATAATGACTTTCAGAAGCCAGTGCCTTTTATTACATATAAAGGTCAGGGTTGAGGTTGAAGGGCCCCTAATTGAACACAGACTGAACATGTAAAAGGTGTGCCCTAATTCTACCTAAAGTCTCCCCCTATTCTATCCCCTGTGGTATGATCTGTGCCCTATCAGCTGTGAAGGAGGAGGTCAGGGAACAGTGGAGCACACGCACTACTTCTGCCTTGTTTACAGCGGCTCCCATAGATACAGGCGGAGTTTAAATTCGCCCGGTGATTGGCTGCGCGTTGACTTCTCACGTGACGTGAGTTCGCCTGGAGAGACAGGAAACAAATCGCAGACTGTTCCTTCCGCATTGACGCTGACTATCGGAAAAGGAACAGCGTCTCCTGCTGGATGCCGGGTGTAGCGGGCGGAGCCTAGATCTGAGCCCGTGACACGCTCCGTGTGACTCTCCTTGGATCGGCCGGAGCTGCAAGGCCCAGAGCGGCCCTGCACTGACACGGTAAGACACATCATGCCTTAGTGACGCGCCCGTAATTACAAGTAGCAGCTAGGAGGCCTGAGGGGCCAGGCTGAGATCCGGGGCCTAATCCGGGAGGAGGCGGATACACAGGACTCCACCGGATTTAGGTCACACAGAGGCCTATTGTTAGTTCGCCTTCACGTACTAACCTGGGATGTGACGGCAGGTAAGAGCGGAGTCTTCCATCTGTGCCGGGGGGGGGGGTTCTTGGGGGGCATCTGGGAGTTGTAGTTAAGAACAGGGGGCGCACTTCGGATACCCGGGATGCGGGGGCTAAAATCCTTTCTACAACTTTCTAGAAACGTAATAGATGGAATTTCCCCCTTTTACTAAGTCCAGTCCGCTTGATGCTGGTTATACGGAGCCGGGCCCCTCCCCTTAGCAACTAAAGGGCCCCGGGTGGGATATCGAGTGATAAAGGGGCTTCCCTGAGAACGTCATTCCTTCTGGGCTTTACTGTAATGCGAGCAAAGTACCTTCTATAGCTTTCTACTCAATTATGTCACCCACACTGCCCCTTCCCTATAGTAAGTGATCTCAACTAACTTGTCACTTGTATATTATAATATTATAATTGCCCCTCTCCCAACCCCCTTAAATTGTCACTTGTATATTACAATATTATAATTGCCCCTCTCCCAACCCCTCAACTTGTCACTTGTATATTACAATATTATAATTGCCCCTCTCCCAACCCCCTTAACTTGTCACTTGTATATTATAATATTATAATTGCCCCTCTCCCAACCCCTCAACTTGTCACTTGTATATTACAATATTATAATTGCCCCTCTCCCAACCCCCTTAAATTGTCACTTGTATATTACAATATTATAATTGCCCCTCTCCCAACCCCCTTAACTTGTCACTTGTATATTATAATATTATAATTGCCCCTCTCCCAACCCCTCCACTTGTCACTTGTATATTATAATATTATAATTGCCCCTCTCCCAACCCCCTCAACTTGTCACTTGTATATTACAATATTATAATTGCCCCTTTCTCAACCCCCTCAACTTGTCACTTGTTTATGACAATATTATAATTGCCCCCTATCCCAACCCCCTCAACTTGTCACTTGTTTATGACAATATTATAATTGCCCCTCTCCCAACCCCTCAACTTGTCACTTGTATATTACAATATTATAATTGCCCCTCTCCCAACCCCCTTAACTTGTCACTTGTATATTATAATATTATAATTGCCCCTCTCCCAACCCCTCCACTTGTCACTTGTATATTATAATATTATAATTGCCCCTCTCCCAACCCCCTCAACTTGTCACTTGTATATTACAATATTATAATTGCCCCTTTCTCAACCCCCTCAACTTGTCACTTGTTTATGACAATATTATAATTGCCCCCTATCCCAACCCCCTCAACTTGTCACTTGTTTATGACAATATTATAATTGCCCCTCTCCCAACCCCCTCAACTTGTCACTTGTATATTATAATATTATAATTACCCCTCTCCCAACCCCCTCAACTTGTCACTTGTATATTATAATATTATAAATGCCCCTCTCCCAACCCCCTCAACTTGTCACTTGTATATTATAATATTATAATTGCCCCTCTCCCAACCCCCTCAACTTGTCACTTGTATATTATAATATTATAATTGCCCCTCTCCCAACCCCTCCACTTGTATATTATAATATTATTATTGCCCCTCTCACAACCCCCTCAACTTGTCACTTGTATATTACAATATTATAATTGCCCCTCTCCCAACCCCCTTAAATTGTCACTTGTATATTACAATATTATAATTGCCCCTCTCCCAACCCCCTTAAATTGTCACTTGTATATTACAATATTATAATTGCCCCTCTCCCAACCCCCTTAAATTGTCACTTGTATATTACAATATTATAATTGCCCCTCTCCCAACCCCCTTAAATTGTCACTTGTATATTACAATATTATAATTGCCCCTCTCCCAACCCCCTTAACTTGTCACTTGTATATTATAATATTATAATTGCCCCTCTCCCAACCCCTCCACTTGTCACTTGTATATTATAATATTATTATTGCCCCTCTCCCAACCCCCTCAACTTGTCACTTGTATATTACAATATTATAATTGCCCCTTTCTCAACCCCCTCAACTTGTCACTTGTTTATTACAATATTATAATTGCCCCCTCTCCCAACCCCCTCAACTTGTCACTTGTATATTACAATATTATAATTGCCCCTTTCTCAACCCCCTCAACTTGTCACTTGTTTATTACAATATTATAATTGCCCCTCTCCCAACCCCCTCAACTTGTCACTTGTTTATGACAATATTATAATTGCCCCTCTCCCAACCCCCTCAACTTGTCACTTGTTTATGACAATATTATAATTGCCCCTCTCCCAACCCCCTCAACTTGTCACTTGTATATTATAAATGCCCCTCTCCCAACCCCCTCAACTTGTCACTTGTATATTATAATATTATAATTACCCCTCTCCCAACCCCCTCAACTTGTCACTTGTATATTATAATATTATAAATGCCCCTCTCCCAACCCTCTCAACTTGTCACTTGTATATTATAATATTATAATTGCCCCTCTCCCAACCCCCTCAACTTGTCACTTGTATATTATAATATTATAATTGCCCCTCTCCCAACCCCTCCACTTGTATATTATAATATTATTATTGCCCCTCTCACAACCCCCTCAACTTGTCACTTGTATATTACAATATTATAATTGCCCCTTTCTCAACCCCCTCAACTTGTCACTTGTATATTACAATATTATAATTGCCCCTCTCCCAACCCCTGAACTTGTCACTTGTTTATTACAATATTATAATTACCCCCTCTCCCAACCCCCTCAACTTGTCACTTGTTTATTACAATATTATAATTGCCCCTATCCCAACCCCCTCAACTTGTCACTTGTATATTATAATATTATAATTGCCCCTCTCCCAACCCCCTCAACTTGTCACTTGTATATTATAATATTATAATTGCCCCTCTCCCAACCCCCTCAACTTGTCACTTGAATATTGCATAGTAAACAAAGTACCCCCTATTGTAAAATACAAGTCACTGAGGAGTTCCATGCCCAAATAAATCTCGTTCTTTTATACAGGTCATGGAACTCAAGGTTACTTCTAATATCCTCATATTTTCCAACAAGGGATACGTTAATATAATACACAAGTTTTAGGAGTCATGTGACTAATTACATCACTACTCACCATTTATAACTGATGACATCACTAGTCACTATTTATAAGGATATAATTTACAGAATATTCATGGCTCTTGTGTATTATATAGTGAATAAAGTATCCCCTCTTGTAAAATAAAAGGATTAAGCGGAGTGTTTTTATAGAGGTCATGGAACTCCGAGGTAACTTCTAATATCCTCATATTTTGCAACTGGGGGTACTTTATTTATTATAATACAGACATTTCAGTAAGTCGTGTGACAGAAATGACATCAGAACTCACCATTTATAACTGATGACATCAGAACTCACTGTTTATAAGGATATAATTTACAAGCTATTTATAGCTTTTGTGTATTATAATATTCTAAATACACCCTCTCCCAACCCCCTCGACTTGTCATTTGTATATTGTAATATTATGTGTCCCCTCTCCCAACCCCTCAACTTGTCACTTGCATTTTTAGTTTGGAGTATTATTAGAGCTCCCCTTCCCAACCACATTTTGTTTTTAATTATAATTTTTAGGGATGCACCGAATCCACTATTTTGGTTTTGACCGAACCCCCGAATCCTTTTGTGAAAGATTCGGCTGAATACCGATCCAAATCCTAATTTGCATATGCAAATTAGGGGTGGGAAGGCAAAAACATTTTTTACTTCCTTGTTTTGTGACAAAAAGGCACATGATTTACCTCCCCGACCCTAATTTGCATATGCAAATTAGGATTCGGTTTGGCCGGGTAGAAGGATCCGGCCGAATCCTGGATTCGGTGCATCCCTAATAATTTTGTCATGATTTTAGTTAATTCATAAAAAGAACACATGAAAAGTCGGTTTTTTTGCTGTTTTTTATGTAGAGCAGTTATTGGGCCAGACTTGTTCTTACTGCCAGAAATGGGTAAAATGTATATTGTGTGTAACAGTTTACCATTGCCAACAACTTATTGTCTGATGTAAAGCGCTAGTAGTACTGGATACATTGCTCTCTGCAGCTGTTGTCATACTGGGCTACTTCCCAGGGGAGATTAATAGCCAGGGTTAGCCCAAAAACCTCCTGCGGAGCAAGGGACATGAGCAAGTGCCATCTGTGTCACCCACGTTAATCACCTTTGGGGGCTTTTCTGTGCTGCTTTTATGACAGAATTTACCATGACCTTATTATACCAGTTTGATGGCAGCATCAGTAGTGAGGACCCAGGGATTCTGGCAAATAATTGTCTTAAAAACCACTGTTATATACTGTGCTATACTGTGCTCTTCAGGCCCATGTTTTACTCTTGTTGTAGTTCTCTTTTTGTCTTTGTGCACTGTCATGCGGCCTGTCCATTGTCAAAAAATACCACAGGGGCAACTTTATGGCAAGTGCAACTCTGTGTAAAATATATTAGGGCCTCTTCAAAAACTTTGTTTCATTACTCTCTTATATAATTACAGAATGATTTCCAAAATACTAAACAGAGGAAAGATGGACAGCAGGATGGTGCAGTCAGTAGCAGTGTGGTGGTCCCAGTAGAAAGATGGGCAGCAGGATGGTGCAGTGGTTGGCAGCGGGTGGGGTCCCAGAGGATAGATGGGCAGCAGGGTGGTGTGGTGGTTAGCAATGCTGTGGTCCCAGAGGAGAGATGTGCAGCACAATGGTGCAGTAGTTGAGGTTGGGGTCCCAGAGGAGAGATGGACTTCAGAATGATGCAGTATTTAGGGATGGGATCTCAGAGGAGAGATGGGCAGCAGGATGGTGCAGTGGTTAGCAATGATGGCTTCCCAGAGGATAGAGGGGTAGCAGAATCGTGCAGTGATGGGGTCCCAGAGGAGAGATTGGCAGCAGGATGGTGCAGTAGTTATGGATGGGGTCCCAGAGGAGAGATTGGTAGCAGGATGGTGCAGTAGTTAGGGATGGGGTCCCAGGGGAGAGATGGGCAGCAGGATGGTGCAGTATTTAGGGATGGGGTCCCAGGGGAGAGATGGGTAGCAGGATGGTGCAGTAGTTATGGATGGGGTCCCAGAGGAGAGTTGGGCAGCAAGATGGTGCAGTAGTTATGGATGGGATCCCAGAGGAGAGTTGGGCAGCAAGATGGTGCAGTAGTTAGGGATGGGGTCCCAGAGGAGAGATGGGTAGCAGGATGGTGCAGTAGTTAGGGATGGGGTCCCAGGGGAGAGATGGGCAGTGGTTAGCAGTGATGGGGTCCCAGGGGAGAGATGGGTAGCAGGATGGGGTCTCAGAGGACAGGTGAGCGGGATGATGGTGCAGTGTTTAGCAGTGATGGGTCCTGGGATTGGTTTCAACCAGACCATATCTGCTAGAAGTTTGTATGTTCTTTCTGTTAAGAGTCATGCATTGTGTAGATTAAGGTTTGAGACCAGCGACCCACACACAAACCCGTCCACGCATTTTTCTTTTTACACCTCCCCCGTTCGTCGGTATGGGTTGTTAAGGCATTTGGGTGTAGGACTGGGTAATTGGTCCAATAGATTAAAAATGTGGGTTGCGGGTATGGGTCTCTGATCCAGATTTAGAAATTAGATTTGAGCAAGGATCAATTCCACGTTTTTGGTTTTTCTCCTGGTTCCCTGCTTCCCGCCCCCCACACTTCAATAAAATACTGCAGTTTAAATGGCTCCTGACAAAATTGCCCATAGCGTGTGTGAATTTGATAGGGACATTAGGTAACAATTTCCAATGTTGCAGGGACTGGTGTGAATGATGTAAAAACCAGAAAATCTGCTGCTGTGGAATATATTTGCACTATATAAATAAAGCTTCATAATGACCATTCCTGCACCCCCTCCTTTCATGTTATACACTGCACACCTGCACAGGTGGAACACACCAAAAGGTGCAGCAGAGCTAAGAAGAAGAAGCCGAAGCTGCTCCAGGTGACCGTCACCTTAGGCTTAGATTAAACAAACACTATTTGGCAGATCCATTCAGTACCCGAACTGGAAATTATTCATTGAAGCAGCCACTTCATGGTTTAGTACATAGAGAGAATGGTGAGGCCGTACATACTGAGGACGTCAGCCCAGACGCATTTCTTTTTTAAAGCAAAGCGGCTCAATACACAGACGCGCTCCTAGTTCACTATACCCTCATATGGGCCAGATGTTGCTAAGCCTCATTACACAGACAGGGTTACTCTGACAGCTTTAAAGGGATTCCGTCATGATTTGTATTTCTAAATTACACTGAGTGCAAATAATTCACTCTGCAATATAACATTTCACGCAGTCTGGTTCACCTGAAAAATATGCTCTGTGTATAATAGTCAATGTATTACTGTACATTTCTGTTATTTGTTATGGAGACGCCCCTCTTATCTATATATCATTATTATTATTATTAAGTGGGGCCGAGTCACTAACTTCGAGTGAAGGATTCGAAGTTAAAAAACTTCGAATTTCAAAGTTTTTTTTGGGCTACTTCGACAATCGAATGGGCTACTTCGACCTTCGACTACGACTTCAAATCGAAGGGTTCGAAGTAAAAATCGCACGACTATTCGATAGTCGAAGTACTGTCTCTTTAAAAAAAACTTCGACCCCCTAGTTCGCCATCTAAAAGCTACCGAAGTCAATGTTAGCCTATAGGGAAGGTCCCCATAGGCTTGGCTAACTTTTTTTGATCGAAGGATATTCCTTCGATCGTTGGATTTAAATCCTTCGAAATGTTCGATTCGAAGGATTTAATCGTTCGATCTAAGGAATTATCCTTCGATCGTTCGATCAAACTATCTGCGCTAAATCCTTCGACTTCGATATTCGAAGTCGAAGGATTTTAATTCCTATTCGAATATCGAGGGTTAATTAACCCTCGATATTCGACCCTTAGTGAATTGGCCCCTAAGTCTGTAAACTCCCAGCATGCTGCACAGACTGCACTCAAACTGTGTATCCAATAAGCAAATCCAGCATTCAAAGGTAGAACCTACTCCACTTTCTAATAAACCGTAATTCCACATTTTTCCTGGTTTTCTCGTTCTATGTAGATGTCACTGCTAGGGATGGGCGTATTTTTTGGCCTTGTTTGACGCCCATAGACTTGTATGGCGTCGTGTGTCAAAAAAAAAAATTGCTGTGCGTCATCTGTTGACGCCCATAGACTTTAATGGGCACCACTGACATTTCGCTGCTGGCGTATTTTTAACGAAACGTGTCAAATTCGCCCATCCCTAGACTCACTGCTGTTGAAAACCGTATTGATTGGTTGGTTTACTCTGTGTGCTACTGGTTCTGACTTCTACAAGTGAACGGATGTCTGCTACATTGTTCAAGAGTCAGAACCAGAGAACAGAAAGTGACAAAATACTGTTTTCCTTTGCAAACTACATTTACAGACGTGAAAACCATTTGGAAATGTTTGAGTTGTTCGCCTTCCAATTTTTTTCAATTTAGTTGCTTTTGGGTAGTTCACCAGAAAAATACCTTTTTTTTTTCCTAATAAGCTTTATTGTGACTGTTTTTCTAATAAGGAAGTTTATAGATTTTTTTTTCACCTTATGTCTGTCTGAAGCAGGTCGGAGGGAAGGGGTCACCGACTCTACATTGATACATTACTTATCTTTGTCCCTGCTGAGCAGAATTCCATGAGTTTCTTTAAAGGCAGCTGTTAAAATTCATACGATAATTGCTAATATTCCACATACACTGCTGAGAAATGTATCCACTAATGTAGCAAATTGTAACAGTTTAGAGTGCACCTGAACTACCCCGCTGCCGAACTGAAACACCAGACGCAGGAACATTAAACATTATACTTCAATTTTGGAAAAATGGTGAAAAATGAAAAAATATAAATCAACCGTAAAAGGTATTTATTTGTGATGAAGAACCTAAAAGCAACTGTAATGAAAAAAGTATGTGAAAGGTTTTTGAGTTCCCTTATTAATGTAATATACTAGACTCCATTTTAATTATGTTTTTCCTGCTGGAGGGCAAGGGCCATGTGCTATTATTTGTAATACGATCATTGACCTGGGCATGTTTAAATGTAAAGATAAATGGCTTAGTACCAAGGTTGCCTCAAGTGGATTGTACAAAACAAATTATTTTCTTCTATTCCTTCACTTGAGCTAAGTAAATTGGCCCCATAGTGTATAAGGGATGTACCAAATCCAGGATTCGATTTGGGATTAGACCTTTTCAGCAAGATTAGGATTTCACCAAATGTTTTTGCCTGGCTGAACTGAATATGAATGCTAATTTGCATATGTATATTAGTGGTAGGAATGGAACAAAACAAGGAAGTTAAAGAAAAAAGTTTTCTCCTTTCCTGCCCCAAATCTTTCACAATTAAATAGTGGAGATATATATATATATATATATATATATGAAAAAAAGCAGACGGCATTTAAAAAAAAAAAAGTTTATGTCTAATGTTTTGGCAATAGCTACTCGTTCCTTTCAGTGTGTTTTGTGTGAGTGTTCAGGGGAGCATAGCAGAGCGTCTTCTGGCAGCAGATCAGTTTATGGGAGGATACGTCTAACATCTAAAAATAGGATCTAGTAACGGGACCCCCTAACTCCCTTGCTTGTTTCTATAGCAGAGGAGAGGGTGGGATCGGGAACAGAGTGTTTACTACGGGCACTGTAGGGATTTGTCCTTGCACAACTCACAGAATACAAGGTAAGTAAGTACTTGTTTAGTTTGGATTTTTTGCTTTGCTCGGTTAACTGCTTTGCAGCTTTAACCTGTGACTTTCAGAATTATTCAGCCTGGTTATTATTGTGTCACTGGCATTATTGCTGGTCTGCTAGAGCCTCCACTATTTGTGTTACTTGCTCTTGAGCTCTGCAAGTGGTAATCTTCTTGGAACTGCAGAGTCATTGTTGTGCCTGGGATCTGGCTTAGTAAGAAAATTAGGGGTTCTATTTTTTGTATTTATATGTTGATTTATTCACCAAAGACCAGTTTAGCTCGAGTGAAGGAATAGAAGGAAAAAAAACGTAGGTTCATTTTTCGCTGATAGGTCTGATTTTGTAAGTAATTGTTACATGAAGTTCCTTAACCAAACTGACTACTGCTGCACAAATCCTTATAGAGGAATATGGGGGATCAGATGTAAGTTGGTAAAATACCTTTATTGCAAAAGTATAAATAGCAGGCATAGACAATGTTATGTTAGATGTTTAAAAAAAAAAAAAGGGTTAATTTTTGGTGTCCGTATATTTAAGGTATGGAGATTCAATTTATGGAAAGATCTCTTATCCGGAAAACCAGGTCCCAAGCATTCCAGATAATAGGTCATACACACTTATAGAAATCAAATGCTTGGATGCTGGTTAAGAATTGTAAACACTTTAACAAAGTATGCTGCACTGATTTATTTCTATATATAAATAAATCCCCCGATTAACCATAACAGTGTAGAATATTTCCGGCACATCTATTTCCAGCATGACCCATTAAGTTTATTATAGTATACTAACAAGGAGGGTTCTCAACACATTTTTTTTTTAGGGCGTGGGGAGGGCCATACTAATAAATCAATGGAGCAGCCCACAATGGGTTAATCCAATGGATCGAAATAATTGAGGAAGTGTACAAATCACTATATATTTAGCCTTTTAGAGCAGCTGACCGCCTCGGATATATTTAATAGGTCGAACTTATCTGCTTTACATGGTAGCAATGGCCTTGGATAGGGCCGAAACATCAGATTGAAGTTCTGCGAATAAATGGTTATTTTATAAGTCCTGATTATTTTATAAATCCTTCGTGAAGTCTTGATTATACCCTGCTTAACATTGTAGTGACTGGTCTGATACAATGGCTGCTATGAGCTCTCGTGATATTCTTGTGTTTATTAAAATTCTAGTGACTGGTCTGATACAGCGGCTGCTATAAGCTCTTGTGATATTCTTGTGTTGACTGTGTGGTTGCTAAGTGTTGTGTTGGAGTTCTTGTGAGTGTATGTTGCTGGGTTTCATCCCACGAAACAGTTGTACAGAGCAGAAAGCACCCTGTCTCTGTTACAGGAATGTAATCAGGGGGAATCTTGTCCGTTTACGAGAGATTTTTGTCATGTTTAATGGCCTGAAACTCTAGTTACCAGCAGTGTTAATCTGTATACGTTAATTCTTTATGCCTGAAACAGAAAAGATTTGCAATACAGTATATATTTGCATTGCCCTTTACCCTAATTGCATGCAAAAGCTTGCTTTTTGGTTGCCTCGGGGCTTCATTGTGTAGGATAATTGACCTGTCCTGTTTTATGGCAGGTTTTTATCCCACATTGTTTAAAAACTGGCACCATAACTTCTCTCCGTCAAAACCAATAGGTATTGCTCTCTACAAACAACTCCCATCCTCAAGTTTGTGGCAATTGATTTTATTCATAGCGTTACCTATTTCATTTTTTTATGCCTTACTTCATTTTTACTGTAGCAGGCGAGCAGCCCAGAATAGGGCATCAACTAGTTTAGATCAAAAACTTTATTACAACATAATTTAGGATTCAACCAAATATCCATTTCAACCCCTAATAAAAAAAAATCTGAGACTGTAACATTAGCATTGTATTATTTCGTCCCTTTCATTGCCTAGATCAGTGATCCCCAACCAGTAGCTCACGAGCAACATGTTGCTCTCCAACCCCTTGAATGTTGCTCTCTGTGTCCTCAGAGCAGATGCTTATTTTTGAATTCCAGGCTTGGAAGCAAGTTTTAATTGAATAAAAATTAAGTATAGTACCAAGTAGAGCCTCTTGTAGGCTTCTAGTCCACATAGGGGCAACCAAATGGCCAATCACAGCCCTTATTTGGCACCCCAAGGGACTATTTTATGCTTGTGTTGCTCTCCATCTCTTTTTACATTTGAATGTGGCTCACGGGTAAAAAAAGGTTGGGGACCCCTGGCCTAGATCTATAACATCACGTCGGTTTAAGGTTTTGGAAGTTACTTAGATTGCTGAAGAATCTAAATTCTGCTTAAAGTTTTTTGGTTCATCCAATCCTGGATCCATTGGGTCTCTATTTGCAACCCAGCTAGCAGAAGTGTAGTCAGTTCTCCAGGTCTGTGAATCTGTTGATTCCTGGTACAGGTATGGGATCTGTTATCCGGAATCCCACTATCCGAATTATGGGAAGGCCATCTCTCATAGACTGCATTATAATAAAATAATTCAAATGTTTAAAAAATATTTCCTTTTTCTCTGTGATAACAAAACAAATACGCCCCAACGAAGATAAAATGAATCCTAATTGGAGGCAAATCGATCCTATTGGGTTTAATTAATATTTTAATGATTTTTTTAGTAGACTTACAGTATGGAGATCCAAATTACAGAAAGATCCTTTATCTGGAAAAACCCAGGTCCTGAGCACAAGGGCAGAGAATCGAAAGGGGCAGAGATAATGACAGCTGTGCTAACAAATACCTAAAAAACTGACAATTTTTATTTACTCCAAATTGGGAATTTGCTTAGAATGAGTATATATTTCATGAGGCTATTTTGTTTTTAGCTTTTTCAACCCCTTTAACCACTGCATTGCAATACAATTGTTAAATTATTTCATGGTCTGTCTGTGCCGATAGGAATGGACAATAATATTGACCGCAAAAAAAAATATTGACCAAATGTCAAAATGCAAGTAGAAATATCCATGGGTACATACCCTAAGGTGCCTACAACAATGAATGGTTTTACAGCGGAGTAGTAAGGGAGAGGGAAGGATGAGCTTTGAGTTGGGAATGGCTGAGTTTAATCCTTTCTAAATGCTTGTCCGTGTATTATAAATAGCTTTAAAAAAAAAAAAAAAAAAAAAGGAATACAGTGCTGTTCCGAAATGCTAGCAATTAATATTCAAATGTATGTAAAGCCTTGTGTCTCCTGGAGAATGCTTCAGGGAACTTGAACAATTGCCTATAGGTTACACCCTATGAGGAAAAGCAACAAGTCATTTGTTTTGTCCAGGAGAAGTACAGGTAATTAAAGAGACTTGAGTGCTATACATAGCCCCATTAGAGAATGGGCAGAACCCAGCAGTGGATGACTGAATCCTGTGTTTTGGCATTCTCTAGCCTTGATAATAATAACACAGGTATGGGATCTGTTATCTGGAAACCCGTTATCCAGAAAGCTCAGAATTACATAAATGCCGTCTCCCATAGACTCCATTATAACCAAATAATCCAACTTTTTAAAAACCATTTCCTTTCTCTCTGTAATAATAAAACGATACCTTGTACTTGATCCCAACTAAGATATAATTTATCCTTATAGGAACCAAAACCAAAAGCATATTGGGTTTATTTAATGTTTGAATGTTTCTAGTAGACTTAAGGTATTAAGATCCATTATCCGGAAAACCCCAGTTCCCGAGCATTCTGGATAACAGGTCCCATACCTGTAGTAGAAGGCTGAGCATTCGGGTTAGTTAAGAAGCTAAAGATGCTGCAAGGCATACATTTTAATAATGGGCTGTCAGGTTGATGGGAAAAGGCAAAAATTCCAAAAAATGATTTTGTGTTACCTTGGACATTAAATAGGATTAAATAGGATAATCCTTACTTTTGATGTCAGATAAGGATGAAGACATACATTCATTGTATGCCTATTTGTTTAATATGTGGTTTATGGCACTTTGAAGTACAAACTATTATTATTATTGACATAGCGATGACCTGCTCCCCAGCCCTTTACAGAGAATATATATATATATATATCTATATCAATCAATCAATCAATCTATATATATATATATATCTCTATGTATATCTATATATAATATTTTGCATCACTACCTGCCTCTATTATTTGTGTACCAGCTCGGTGAGTAGTTTTATGTGCTTGCAGAGGCATCAATCGGATATGTCGACTCATATGTTTGTTTTTAAAATGTTTGCCCTACCAGTTTTTGGTAGAGAGATTGCATAAACACAAGGCTAGAGTTTAAGGGTCAGTTTGAGGGGACACACCATAAGCCTGATTTCGGTAAAGATGAGAAATTGAGCAGATCCCATGTTCGCTTGTAGGGAAATAACCTAATTATTAGTCACAGCAATGTAGGATTTCATTGATTTTTTGTCTGGTCTTACAGGAAATAGGGAAGGTTCTACTTTGGTTGTGTAAGTGTCACTTTACTTAAAGACACAAGAAGGGATTTGGGTAGGAGGACAAGTAGCTGAATGCGAAGGTTGTGGGGAACCCCCTCTGGTTTGTGGGAAGAAACGAAAGAGAATGGATAGGAGAAATGTGAGGGTTGAGAAGGTATAAAGCAAACCAAAGAATATGTGAGTGTCCTCAAAAATAACAAATAAAAGTACAAAAACATTTGTTGTGACATGAGAACAAGAGTCTATAAGTAAGTGCCCCAGTAGGCATAATACGGGTTAGGCTTTTGTTCTTACGTCCCAATACATGTTTTTGTACTTTTAAATCTTATTTGTTATTTTTGGGGACACTCACATATTCTTTGGTTTGCATCATATGCACCCCTCAGACTGGAGTGAACTGTGAGTCCTTTACTCTTATTTTGATTTATTATTGTTACTAAAATTTGATATATAGGCAGTGCCCATTTTCTATTTTTTTCCCTAAGAAGGTGAAAAAGCCAGTGTGATATAACTTCATGTTTTACTGTGCAGTTGGAATGGATGGCTGGTTACAGGAGTTAGAGATGCGTTTTGAAGAGTGAGTTTGTAGTGGCACCTCCAATCATCTCCAATATAACCTTTTCGGCAGATAGTTATCATACACTGTGCCAGATTCATGAGAAAATGTTGTTTTTTTGGCTTGTCCCATGAAAACCTATGGGAGTGATTCCAATTGAAGAGGGAAAAAAAAACTTTTATCCTGATTCAGTTCCACATCTTTCCCATGGTACAGGTATGGGACCTGTTATCCAGAATGCTGAGGACCTGAGGCTTTCTGGATAATGGATCTCTCCGTAATTTGGATCATCATACCCGAAGTCTACTATAAAATCATGTAAACATTAAATAAACCCAATAGGCTGGTTCTGTTTACAATAAGTATTCATTATAACTTTGTATGGATCTTGTACAAGGTACTGTTCTATTCTAACACAGAAAAAGACAAACATTTAAAAAACATTTGGATTATTTAGATAAAATGGAGTCTATGGGAGACCACCTTTCTGTAATTTGGATCTTTCTGGATAATGGGTTTCTGGATAACTGATCCCATACCTGTATTCAATAGAGTTTTTGGCGCAAATTCACTAAGCGCCGAATGCTAGCGTTAATTCGCTAGCGTTTGGCATTTTTCGTTACTGCGCAAATTCACTAACGAACGCTGGCGTAGTTTCGCTAGTGTTACTTCGCACCCTTACGCCAGGTGAATTTTCGCTAGCGACGTAACTACGCAAATTCACTAACTTGCGCAGTGTACTGAACGCTACCTTTTACGCTAGACTTCCTTCGCCACCTCAGACCTGGCGAAGCGCAATAGAGTAGATAGGGATTGTTTCCCAAAAACGCTGGCGTGTTTTCTACATGATGGGTGATAGGCTGAAAAAGATCGAAAATATTTTTGGGGCTCCCCTCCTTCCCCCCCTACATCTCCTGACTCATGGCAACTTACCTAGACAGTGGGCACATGTGTAGGGCAAAATAACATTTTATTTGATGTTTTGAAGGTTTTCTAGGCATTTGAAGGGGTGATACGTGTTCCTCCATTGAAATTTGAATTTGGCGCCGTATGCAAATGAACCATCGCTAGCGAAACTTCGCTTTGCTTGGCGAATTAATGCTAGCGTAACTTCGAAAACTTACACTACCCCTGTGCGCAACTTCGGATTTTAGTGAATTTGCAGAGCGCTGGCGAAAATACGCCTGGCGCCACTTCGCATCTTAGTGAATTTGCCCCCCCCCCCCCCAATATGTGATAAACAGTGAGATGTTTTTCTCATTTCTTATTGGCTCTATGGGGCAATCTGGAATTGAATTACCAGCTAAACATTGGGGTTAGACTCAATTTGAAGAGAGAAGCTTGAGATATTGTGGGTTTTGTTGCTGTGTATTTTGGAAAGCACTCTGTGTGACATAACACATATATTTTATTGAAAGAGAAGAAACTGAACAAAATGTGTTACTTACTGGTGAGAAGGTTTATCGTTTGTAGCACGTACCTTCTGTGGGTGTGTTACAATGCATATTTTCTTGTTGACAATTCATCCAAAAAATGTCCATTTTAAAGCTGCTCTTTGCAGCTCAGTTGCACCAAAAACAAAAGCTGTTGGCATGTATCTTTGTATGGGGTATAGTAGGCTTGTGGTGAAATTCTGCTAGATACATGCGATAGGGTTCAGGTGAGATGGGGGGAGGCTCATGGGAATAGGGGAGTCATTTTGTCTTTGGCTGCTTATGGAAATCTCAGAGTCACAGCTGTTTAATATGAGCACCAGTCCCATGGTTAGGATGAGTAGCTACTTATTTGCCACTGTATAAAACCACAATATGTGCTTTTTAAAACAACCCAAGAGATTTAAGGATGTACAATAATTCTCATTTCTCAGTGTCGTTAGATAATGGCAGTATAAAGTGTTCCGTGAGGTACAGGAAAGACTGGAAGTGCTGCTGTTTTTGGAAACAAGGGAGGTACCTCAGGCTTTGAGCTTATTATTAGGCTGACGCCAGTCATGCTGATGTCACGAGTATGGTGCAACTTTCTAAATGTTTAACTTTTGGCTGGAAATTCAAGTTAACATGCCACTACCACGTGCCGCTTTATTGCTACCCTGCGTTGATATGTTATACGTCACTTACTGCAGGGTAACCAGTTCTACAGATTGCCGGAGCCTTGCTACGTAGGTGTTTTCTGGTTGAATACCACTACTTGCTTCTAATAACTCCTAAAGGTAAAACTAAACCGGAAATTTTGTGGTCAGATTTTATCTGGTCTTGCCATGCAACTACACGCAACAACATGCAACAGCTCAAGGTTTGTAGGATGCTATGAAATCGAATCCTCCTCTAGCTAGAATGTAAAGTCTGATCAGACAAAGTCGGATGATGTCGTTTGTTCATGCATCTACATCCAAAAGTCATGTCACGTCGGATGGACATGTAGTTTACACATCAGATTTAAGTATCCATCCATCGTTTCCTCGTGAGGCAACTTCGGAAAACCCGCATTGTAGCAGGCAAAAGACACGTGGAAGCAGTTTCGGGAATTAGTCGCCGGTTGACTAAATCTCCCCAAATCTTCAGGTGTGACATTACCCTAAAGTTGCTGGGGGGACAAGGGAGGAGGGTTATATCACTCCAACTTGCAGTAAAGATTGACTGAAGTTTATCAGAGTACAAGTCACATGACTGGAGCAGCTGGCAAACTGACAATATGTCTAGCTCAATGTCAGATTTCAAAATTAAATATAAAAAACTCTTTGTTCTTTTGAGAAACTGATTTCAGTGCAGAATTCTGCTGAAGCAGCGCTATTGTCTGATGCATTTTGAGAAAAAAAAAAAAATTTCCCATGACTGTATCCCTTTAAATGATAGTCAGGCTTTAAGTTCAGCTATCATTGTTTGCAGGTGGTAACGAGTATGAAAGTGGCATTGGCTGTGCTTGCTGGTGTCCTACTCCAGTGTCAGGACAGGCTGCTTTCTGAAGTCCATCATATGTATAATCATTTTATAAGCAGCTTATCCTCTGACACTTTTCAGGCGCCTGTGCGTTGTCAGTCAGGGATTAACCTGCTTTAGTCAAGGCATTAATAACCCGTTGCATTTCCTCCTTTCCCTTTGCAGGTGAGGGACCCTGGCAGAAAGTATTACAGATTGTGGAAAGGAAGAACTTTTAACTCGGGCACCGTCCCCTCCAGCCAGCGCGGCATCCCTCTCCGCGCAGTGCCAACATGGCTGACGTAGATCCAGACACACTACTGGAATGGCTGCAGATGGGACAGGGGGACGAGAGAGACATGCAGCTCATTGCCTTGGAACAGCTCTGCATGCTGCTGCTTATGTCGGATAATGTGGATAGGTGTTTTGAAACGTAAGTTGTTTTTCCTTTTATTTATATTTCTTCCCTTATTTCATTTTTTTTTTCAATGATTTGATGTATGTGCATTCAGATATTTACTTATTAATTCAACATTTCATGTAATGTATTTAATAGGCTTCTACACTAAAGGAATTTTAACATGGCAGCCTTGCCAAACAAGCAAAACTTTAAATGGAATCTGTCATGATTTTTATGATGCCGTTTTTATTTCTAAATTACACGGTTTACACTGCAAATAATTCACTCTACAATACAACATTTCATTTCTGAACCAGCAAGTGTATTTTTTTTTTTTACTCATAATATTCGTGTGTAGGCAGCTATCTCAGATCATTTTGCCTGATCATGTGCTTTCAGAAAGAGCCAGCACTTTAAGATGCAACTGCTTTCTGGCAGGCTGTTGTTTCTCCTACTCAATGTAACTGAATGTGTCTCAGTGGGACTTGGATTTTACTATTGAGTGCTGTTCTTAGTTATATGGTTACCTTCCCATTGTTCTGTTGTTAGGCTGTTGGGGGGGGGGGGAAGTCAGACAGGGAGGTGAGATCACTCCAACTTGCAGTAAAGAGTGACTGAAGTATTTTTGGCATAGGTGATGTGTTGATCACCGCTTGTTGCAGCCTATTCTTGTTACCAGTCGTAAGTCGTGTATTTTTTATATAGCAACACTGCTATACAAGCAATCACTGGAGGGGCGTTCTAGTATCATCAGAGAAGTCCCTTAACATTTCATCTTACCTGCAAACAATAACTGCATCAATATTTGTTACTGCTACCGTTAAGTTTGGCCGCTGATTAGTATGTTTCATTGGTTTTAATTGCATTATCCTTAGGGATGCACCGAATCCAGGATTCAGTTCGGGATTCGGCCAGGATTCTGCCTTTTTCAGCAGGATTCGGATTCGGCCGAATCCTTCTGCCCGGCCGATTGGGGAGGGAAATTGTGTGCTTTTTGTCACAAAACAAGGAAGTAAAAAATGTTTTCCATTTTCCACCCCTAATTGCATATGCAAATTAGGATTTGGTTTGATATTTGGCCGAATCTTTCCCGAAGGATTCGGGTGTTGGGCCGAATCCAAAATGGTGGATTCGGTGCATCCCTAATTAAGTTTTTGGAGTTTGTTGTTGTTTTTTTGCGGTTATTATTTTAATTTTCTTGCTTTTGTCCATGAAATGTTCTTTGTATAGTAAGACTAATGGATATGGGATTTTGACTATTGGTCTTGCCAAAAAACGCCAAGACATATTTAACTTTAAAATCGCAAAGTCTTTTTTTTTTTTAAAACAAAAATAATTTAAAGAAACTACACTTGCGCTCCTCTTTAGAAAAGGCTCCATCGTGCGGTGCTCGATTTCTCCTCCCTGCCTTCTATAGGAGATAGCCAGCGAGGAGAAATCGAGCAATGCACTATGGATTGTCACCCTGTCTCCTTTTCTGAAGAGGAGCGCAATCGGAATTTCGGTAAGTTATTTTTTAATAAAGATTTTGCAATTTTAAAGTTAAATATGTCTTGGTGTTTTTTGTTATATACAAACAAAATGTTTTGTTTTTTTTTTTTCAAAAAAAAATTGACGTTACTGGTTCTTTAAATGTTTTTGTAAAAGGGGTTATTCATTTCCGGTTCAGCTTCAGGACTTTTCACCAGAAATATACTTTTTTTTTTCAAATGCTTTCTACTGTTTATATTTTTACAGTTTTTCCAAATTGTTCATGTCTCTGGTGTTTCAGTCTGGAAACTCTCTGATGCAGGTTCAGATTCTGAACTGTTACAATTTGCTGCATTAGTTGATACATTTCTCAGCAGCATCTGTTGGATATCGGCAACTATTGTATCGATTCTGCTCAGCAGGGCCAACGATAAGAAATGTATCAACTTATGTATCGGTTACAGAGTCGGTAAAGCCTTCCCAGAGCTGCTTTAGAAAACACAAGAAGGTGAAAAATGAAACTTTAAACTTTGATACTAGAAAAATGGTGACTGATAGATTATAGGAAGTAATTGGAAAAAAAAAAAAGTGTTTTTTTTTTTTTCTGGTGAACTGAAAACTACTGAACTGATGATGGAAGATGAACAACCCCTTTAATTGTTTTAATTGGTAAATATTCTGTGTGCACAGGCCTTTTAGCATCGGAGTGCCACAGCGTTTTGTTATCCTGTGAATATTCGGTTTTAAGCTTTATTGTATTAAAATGAAGATATCATACATTGAAGTTTATGGATCCCTTGAGCATAGTGGAAGCTGCAAAAATCCTTTAGAGGGCCACATCTAGCCCACAGGCCTCCAGTTGGGCAACCGTGCTCCATATTATAGAAAATATGTCTTTACACTCCTATATAGTGCTTTTAAGGAGTGGACTTTCCCAAAACTTTAGAAAGGTTTAGAAAGCCATGTTAAAGGAAAACTATACCCCGCAAACAATGTAGGTCTCTATAAAAAGATATTGCATAAAACAGCTCATATGTAAAACCCTGCTTCATGTAAATAAACCATTTTTATAATAATATACTTTTCTAGTAGTATGTGCCATTGGATAATCATAAATAGAAAATTGTCATTTTAAAAAAATAAGGGCTGCCCCCTGGGATCGTAGGATTCACGGTGCACACAAACCATACATGTTAGGTCACATGAGCCAATTAACAGACAGACAAGAGTTCTGTCTTTTGCTTCCACACTTCTTCCTGTTACAGTTAGAGCTGCAGTATTTCTGGTCAGGTGATCTCTGGGGCAGCACACAGACCATCACAAAATGGTGGTTCAAGGCAAGCGATGTAAAAGGGCAATATTTACTTAAAGGAAAACTATACCCCCAAAATGAACCTGACCAGAAATTCTACAACACTAACTGTAACAGGAAGAAATGAGGAAGCAAAAGGCAGAACTCTGTCTGTTAATTGGCTCATGTGACCTTACATGTGGTTTGTATGTGTGCACAGTGAATCTTACGATCCCAGGGGGCGGCCCTTATTTTTTAAAATGGCAATTTTCTATTTATGATTACCCAATGGCACATGCTACTAAAAAAGTATATTATTATGATAATGGTTCATTTACATGAAGCAGGGTTTTACACATGAGCTGTTTTACTCAGTATCTTTTAATAGAGACCTACATTGTTTGGGGGGTATAGTTTTCCTTTAAGTATATATTCCAGTTTGATAAGATTCTTTAATATGATGTAAACTATCTGTTGCTTAAGTATTCATTTTGGGGGGTATAATTTTCCTTTAACAAAATGCCCCTTAACAGCGCACAAAATGTTCAGATATAGCTTAGCCTATAATGTAAATTGTAAATGTAGCTGGGAAATCTGCTGGCCCTTAATTTTGTTAAAAAGCTAATTAATGTATCTTTACCAGTAGTAATGTGTGTGGGTGTATATTTTAGGTAGGCAATGTCAGTTGCCCGTTTCCCAGTCTGAGGCTAGATTATGGATTTTACAGAGCCAACGATTTTTGGCATTTACCAACAGTTTAGAACTTGTCCCCAATAGAAGGCCAGTTTGTCATGCTGGAGGAGCATAACAATTTTTCAGTGGTAGGAGAATTAGCTTAAAGGCCACTTTTGATGTGCGTGTTAGAATGGCCTATTCATGAAAAAAAATTCACATGGTCTTTCATTTTTTACAGTTTTTAATTTTTCTTGCATTCCTTCTTGGCAGTTTTCCAGCTTTTAAATGGGGGTCACTGATCCCAGAAGCCAAAGAAATAAAACTATAGATCTTTGAGGATACATTGTTATGTGTAATGTTCATTAAAAGGTACCTTTAGGTGATGTTGATCCTTTTTCGCTGATCTGTCAGTAACTGTTTTAAACCTGACTTTTGCCAACCTGCTTGTCCCTTCCTAACCTGTCAGAGTTAATGCTAATGGACTCCTGTTGCACAAATATATCATCCCCCTCATAGAGGAACATAGGGGATCACATAGGTAATGCAAAAGCATCTGGCAGATACTTTTATGGCAAAGACAACGTTATGATAGATGTAAAAAACAAAAAAAAACAAACAATTTCTGCTTACACTAAGCCTCTCCTTTAAACAACTGCCCAGTTGCTGGGGTAAATTGGACCCTAGCAGCCAGATAGCTGATGAGCAAAATATCTTAAAGGGATTCTGTCATGATTTTTATGGTGTAGTTTTTATTTCTAAATTACACTAACTGCAAATATTTTACTTTACTGTGTAAAACTGAATTCCTAACCCAACAAGTGTTTTTTGTTTTTTTTTTTTTTTGTTTTTTTTTAGTTGTAATATTGGTGTGTAGCCATCTCGGGTCATTTTGCCTTGTCATGTGCTTTTAAAAAGAGCCAGCACTTTAGGATGGAACTGCTTTCTGGCAGGCTGTTGTTTCTTCTACTTAATGTAACTGAATGTGTTGCACCGGGACCTGAATTTTACTATTGAGTGCTGTTCTTAGATCTACCAGAGAGCTGTTATCTGGTTAGTTTCCCATTGCTTTGCTGATGGGCTGCTGGGGGGAAGGGAGGGGGGATACCCCAACCTGCAGTGCAGCTGAAAAGAGTGACTGAGTATATCAAAGCACAAGTCACATCACCGGGGGCACCTGGGAAACTGATTATGTCTAGCCCCATGTCATATTTCAAAATTAAATATATAAAAAAAAATAAGTTTGCTCTTGAAAAACGGATTTCAGTGCAGAAGTCTGCTGGAGCAGAACTATAAACTGATGTGTTTTGAAAAAAACATGCTCCCCCATGACAGTATCCCTCTAATACAACAAACCCACAAGGAACTGCAGATTTTCTCAGAATATCACTGTCTCCATACTACAAAAAGTTCATCTAAATACAATCCACTTTAATAAATTGCATATTATACTTTTCTTTTTTTTTTTTAAAAAAAAAAAAAAAAGTTTAACCAGTTCATTTTAATAGGTTAAAATGTTGCAAATCTACAGATTTACCCGGGCTTTGTGCTAGAAAGGAGTCCTATATAGAATCTTGGTTTATGTGAATCTGGCAATTTAGATGTGGACTGATGCTGAGTGACTGGGACTGATTTGGCACCAGCTCTCCTATATTGTGGGCATGGCAGCACTTTCACAGATATGGGTCACACAGTTATGAGGCCAAAATGTTCTGAGCCCTGATATAGCATGTTCTGCATGTTTGGAATGCATTCAGTCTTGCATCAGAACCCATGCTGAGAATTGCCAGGCACCAGGTGATAACTGTGTAATCGATTGCAGGCTGATAAGATTATAGGCAAGCAGAGCGTGGTATTTACGTATATAAGCAAACACTAGCTGAAAGGAATAGACTTTGGGCACGGGACTTTGATTTTGTTTAGGTTTAAACACCCTCTCCTCCGGCTTCTTTTAGGGACAGTAACACCAAAAAAAATTACCCTGGATGCCTTTACGTATAGCATTGTTATTTTGTAGGGTTTATTGACCATTGATTTGAATATTTAAAGGAATAGTTACACCAAAAAATTAATAAAAGTATTTTAAAGGAACGTCCATCTAATATACTGTTGCCCTCCATTAGTAAAACTGTTGTGTTTGCTATAGAAACACCTCTACATTTTATATAAACCAGCTGCTGTGTAGCCATGGGGGGGGGCAGAAACTCAAGCACAGGATACACAGTAAATAACAGATAATATCTGAAGAATCCCATTGTATACTACAGAGCTCATCTGTGCTGTGTATCCTGTGCCTATTCTCCTTTTTAAGCTTTAGATGGCTTCCCCCATGGCTACACAGCAGCTTGTTTATATAAACTGCAGTAGTGTTTCTGAAGCAAACACAACAGTTCTACCAGTGCAGCACAAAAGTACATTAAAACACTTTAATTTTTTGGTGTTACTGTTCCTTTAACACTAAAGTCCAAATGTGAGTTCACATAGGCACCACGCAAATAGTCACACTGGGAGATTTGTCAGTGCCACTTTTCGATTTGGGAGCAAAATGGTTCTGCTTGTTGTCCGTTATATTTGGATAAAGCAGCACTAAAGACCCCTCATCAGAGTTCTGCTTCCTGTGGGTTCTTTGTGGACTCCACTGCCGGTGTAGTGTAGAATCCATAGACACAAAACTTTAATATATAGTTATCCCCTTATCCATTCCAAGCTCCAAAGCACGTTGATTCTTCCTTTTTGATATTATCCTGGCCATCAGACTGCCTCCCCCTCCTTCTTGTCTGTGGTAGCTCACAGGGTGGTCCTACATGTTATTATATGTGCCTGCTAGGGATATCGCCCTGTATCATCACATACCAGAGTGACAGAGTAAAATAAGAGGAACAGAGGGTAAAAACTAAAGCCTACTCAAAATTGTCTTAAAGGGTACAGAAGCAAAAGTCATAGCAAACATGAAAAAAAACAGCCAAAAGCTTGTCCAAGTATCGTAGAGGGATGGTTCACCTTAAAGTAAACTGTGAAAATGTGTTAGAATGACCAATTCTAAGCAACTGTTCAGTTGGTTTTCATTATTGTTCATAGATTTTTAAAGGGGTTGTTCAACTTTTGAGTTAACTTTTTAGTATGATTTAGAGAGTGATATCCGTAGACAATTTGCAATTGATTTTTAGTATTATTATTTCATTATTATTAATGCAGTTTCAGCAATCTGGTTGCTATGGTTCAAATTATCCTAGCAACCCTGCATTCATTTGAATAAGAGACTTGGATATAAATAGGAGAGGCCTGAAAAGAAAGATAAATGTGGGGGCACTCCACACACAGCCTGAAAATCGTACAAAACGGACATCTGTACGATCAAATCTTTGCGTCTATGGCCATCTTAAGATGGAGAGTTGACTACCCCAAACATTGTTTCAGTGGTACAGGCTTAAGCTGGCCATACATATGGAGACCTCGCCAAACAAGTGGATCTCTCCTTGATATGCCCACTTTGAGGTGGATAATATTGGGCTGATCCGATTGTGGGCCCTAGGGCCCAGCGTTCGGACCATAACAAGGAGAAAACAGAAGGTCGGATCAAGGACCGCAACAACGAACCGGTGCCGTCCTTGATCTGACAGGCCAATCAACATCTGCCCGACTTTCAGCCAGATGTCGATCGGGGAAGCCTGTCGGTAGGCCCCAAACACTGGGCATTAAGCAGCCGACTTAATATAGTGGAATATACAGGGCCGTGTGCATGGTCACTAACGGTGATTAATGTGCTGTTTTCTTAACCCACCCAAATGCTGAGTTTAGTAGTTAGATAAGGGGTGCCGTCCATGAAAACCCTGAATAAATGAGCTCCACATTCCCATACTGCTTATGTCCTACACAATACAGATTAGATCTGTGAAAATCCAGCTCTGCTGCTGAAAAATGTCGCTCCTAGACATCCCGGTGTTTCTCCCTTGGATCGCAGTTTAAGTGGCCCCTCGGATGCTCGAAATGTTTTTGATAAGTGCTAAGACAACAGGTCTGTAGAGGACAGAATAACATTCGCCGAATACTTTCCATTAGCCGTGAGGCTTGGGGGCTTCATAACAGAGAGAACGTACAGTTAACCTCATAAAGAGCCCCTGTGATAGAATGTACCACGAGGATAGGATGTTCAGTGCTCTAGTTCAGAACTGTATGGTACGGTCCATAAAGAGCCCCATCATTGTTGAAAGGGGGTATTCTAGAATTGTGGAAGTTCCCCTACTTTTATGGCTGCCTTCTGCTTTTTTCTTATTTATTTTTGCAGGCTAGAGTAGCTTATATTTCACCAGTTCCTAGAAAGGAACCTAATATAGAAAGTGAGCTGTGTGAGTGGAAAAGTATACTGGAATAACTAAAAAGAAATACACACACACACAGTATGTAGTGAATGGAATGCAGCTAAATATGGGTAACATGGGGGCCGTGTGCTCATACCATGAGCTTTAATTCACAGCACAGAAGGAGCAGACAGGGCCCCACGACCAGGCCAGTAGTGATAAGTAAATGTTAGATTAGAATAAGAATAATCTCATGTTTTTGTGCAATATGGTTACATCCTATCCTCTCCCTGGAATAAAATGACAGTATTCATCTCTGTTGGCCTCATTGTGGGGCTTCCTGTGAGTACCTGCTTCTACTGTTTAAACTACCCTTGTAAGTACAAGTATGGGATCTGTTATGCTTAGGACCTGGTGTTTTCCGAATAATGGATCTTTCCATAATTTGGATCTTCATACCTTAAGGCTACTAGAATTTCATGTAAACATTCAATCAACCCAATAGTCTGGTTTTGCTTTTAATAAAGATTAATTGTCTTAGTTTGGATCAAGAACAAGGTACTGTTGTATTATTACAAAGAAAGAAGGGGAAAAAAAATTAAAAATTTGGATTATTTGTATAAAATAGAGGCTCCATAATTTGGAGCTTTCTGGATAATGGATCCCATACAAATTTTTACCTTCGTAGTAGAATGTTTGTATTTGTGCCTGTAGTAGAGTAGTGCAGTGAGCTTTTATTTTATTTCTACTGAGGGATAAGGTTGCATTTCCCTTTATATGAGGAATAATTTATACCCCATTTGTAAAATAGAATATTTGATATCCCCATGAGTTACATGAACATATATAAGCCGCAAAAGGTGACTTTTACTACTTTTTGTTTTACAATGTGAGCCTTTTGTTGTTTTTGTTATTATTATTATTATTATTATTATTATTCACGTTTTAAGCAAAATGCTACACAAGCAACCTTTATCTAATGACATCACTAAACACTGTTTATATAAGGAATAATCTACGTTTTTCCTGTAAAATCTAAGGGTATTTATAGGTGCCAAGGAGTTCTATGACCATGTAAAGACTGCAGGCTGTGTAAAACAAGCTCTATTATACAGGTCAAAGGGTACTTGCTACACAAGTTTCAAAAAAATCAAGTGACATCACAAAGCACGGATTATAATATCCCAAGTGTGCACGTTGTCTGCGTGTTTGTGTATTCAAGATTCAATTATTGTCATATGTACAGCGTACACGGCACAATGAAATTCTTGAATGCTTTCTTCACAGACTAGACAATTCACGCTCAGTGCAACATTACAATGATAAAATAAAGTTACAATAAAGTTCTGTTTACTCTAGCTATATACAATTAAAGGAGAAGGAAAGCTACAAAAGCATTTTATTGCCAACAGATTAGCTACAACAGTGCAAGCTAGAATGCTATATTTATTTCTATAGAATGTTTTACCATACCTGAGTAAATAGCTCTAGAAACTCTGTTTGTTTAGGATAGGAGCTGCAGTATTAACATGGTGTGACATCACTTCCTGCCTGAGTCTCTCCCTGCTCTGGGCTCAGATTACAGTAGAGAAGGGAGGGGGGCGGGGAAAGAGCGGCAAACTGAGCATGCTCTTGCCCAGGGCAATGAGGTTTAAGCTGAAGGCAGGAAGTCTGATTCAGAAGCCCATGTGTACACAATAGAAGGAAAGAAATGCAGTGTTTCTTTTGACAGGGGACTCAGAGCAGCACTACTTTTGGGGTTTACTGGTATATTTAAATGGACCTTTTTGATAAGGCTTACTTAGTTTTAACCTTTCCTTCTCCTTTAAGTTACAGAAAGGTCTCTCTCCTACTAAATACAGTAATGTCAGTGTTTTTCAGAAACATAGAAGTCTGCAATCTTAAGAAGTGTTGGCTTCATGATTTATACTCACTGGTAATACAATGGAGCCCCCGTTTTTACGTTATTCGGGGACCAGAAAAAATGGTGTATAAACGCCTTATAAATTGGTGGCACAATGAAATAAAAAAATGAGCGAAATTTGAGTATGTAAAGTTGAGCTTTCACTGTATAAAGACAACCTATATCTTGCATAACTCATAAACTCTTTCCAAACAATTTATTTTTTTCCCCATACCTCCTTTGCTTTATCTTTCTGTTCTTTTTTTCTTCTCCTTTTTGACTTCACTTCTGTATGTTTTTTTTATTTATTTTTATTATTATTATAAGTAGAAATAACACATGGTATTCATACAGAAGTACCCTGGGCTGGTGTAATTATCTAGAACACTGTCCAGGGTATCAGGCAAGCCATTCTAATCACTTGGGTGCCCAACATATATAAAGCTTCTTAGAAAAAATATATGGGTGGCTCCGTGGCAGGCAAGCTTGATTGTAGACATAGGTATGATTCCATCCAGGGCACTATCTATCTAGTCTGTATGTTCTTCCTGTTTGCGCATGGGTTTCCTTTGGGTGCCCGGCTTTACTCCCACACTTCAAAAACATACAGGCTGGTTAATTGTCCTCAGATATCTATCATACGTGTTTTGCATGAATTTGATAGTTTAGACTGTAATGATATGAATTATAAACATTTAAAAACATGTGCTACAAAGCAGTGTGACGTATTGCCACTATATAATTAAAGGAGATTAATAATCTGCAGTTAAATAGATTGCTTCCTGTCTCAATGTCTCATGCAAGTTTATATGGTGATGTCAGTGCAGGACAGGCAATAGCTATTACAGGTTTTTATAGACGTTTCAGCCTATCCTTTCGGGATGAATGTACACGCACTTTGTCTATAATTTAGAATTTAAAGGAGAACTAATCCTGAAACTGAAGTTTCAGCTTGTCAGTAGCAGCAATGATCCAGGACTTCAAACTTGTCACAGGGGGTCACCATCTTGGAAAGTGTCTGTGACATTCACATGTTCAGTGGGCTCTGAGCAGCTGTTGAGAAGCTAAGCTTAGGGGTCGTCACAAATTATCCAGCAGAAAATGTTTGGCCTGTAATATAAGCAGTTGCTACAGGGCTGATTATTAAATTCTGATGCTAATTGCACTGGTTTCTGTGCTGCCATGTAGTAATTATCTGTATTAATTACTAATCCGCCTTATATTGTGACATTTATATTCTATATCTACTCTATATTGTGTGGGTCCGTAAACTCGGTAAGTGACAGCAGCACAGAGCATATGCAGTGAATCAGCAGAAAAGAAGATGGGGAGCTACTGGGGCATCTTTGGAGACACAGATCTTTACTGCTAAAGGGGCTGTGGTTGCATTGGGCTGGTACAGAAACCCAAAACATAATGTACAACATTTCTAGCTACTTAAGATGTAGTTCTCCTTTAAGAAACCACAAATAAAGCACAATATTTATATCTGTATTGCTATGAAGAATCCCAAGCTATGTTTTCACCCAGTCCAGTAAGAACATGGCGGTGTAGAAGCCGGTAGTAATGTGGGGGTCAACAAAAAGTCAACCAGCGCCTAACCCACCTGTTTGTTACCCTCACCCTAACCCATGAGCCTCCATATTTATAGCATGCTATGGCCCCCTTGTGCTTTTGTGTGAATTGTTCTTTCTCTTTCTATTCCAGATGCCCACCTCGCACCTTCCTGCCGGCCTTGTGTAAAATATTCCTGGACGAAAGCGCCCCGGACAATGTGTTGGAAGTAACAGCCCGCGCTATCACCTATTACCTGGATGTGTCCGCAGAGTGCACGAGACGTATAGTGGGAGTGGAAGGGGCTATCAAAGCTTTGTGCAATAGGCTTGTAGTGGTAGAGCTCAACAACAGAACCAGTCGGGATTTGGCAGAACAGTGTGTCAAGGTGAGATGGGAGACCGCAAATGCTATAGCTGAGCGGCAGAATTTCATTATATATACCTGTACTGTATATCCCTATTAACCAATACGAAAAGGAAGAGTCTAGCATCTAGTCTAACATTCTTATCTTTGCTAATGATTAGAATGTTGTATGCCACAATCCAGAGAAGCAAGATTGAAAGAGAAATAAAAATACTGCAGAAAAAAAAGTAAAGACCCGTTTACTTCCATTTAAACTATTTTAAAGGCTAACTTTCCCTTTAAAAGAGAAGGAAAGCTACCAGACCAGTTTATTGCCAATAGATTCACTACAATACTGCAAGATATAACACTATATTTATTCTCCAGAATGCTTTACCAAAGCTGTTTGTTTATGATAGCAGCTGCCATATTAGCTTGGTGTGACATCATGTCCTGCCTCCGTCTCTCCCTGCTCACTCATATGCTCCGATTACAGCAGGGAGGGAGGAGAAAACTGATCATGCTCAAGCTCTAGCCCTGGAAAGTAGGAAGTCAGATACAGAAGCCCTTGTGTACGCTATAGAAGTAAAGAAATGTTGTGTTTCTTTTGACATCAGACTCCGAGCAGCATTACTTTGAGGTTTTACTGGTGTATTTATGTAGACATTTCGGATTAACTAAGCTTACTTAGTTTTAGCCTTTCCTTCTCCTTTAAATACAATATTTACTGACCTGTCTCATTTCATTGTGTGTAAATTAACCTAGGGACAGGGTAATAAAAGGTGCAAAGTTAAGGTGGCCATAGACTCCTGGAGATTTGCACGCACTCTCTAATTTAGGTTGCAGAATTGTTAGCAAGGCATTGTTATTCAGATGGGCAATTAACATTTCACTTTTACAGGCCCAGTAGGTGTTTGGGCTTACAAACATATTTATAGATAACATTTTTTTCTTGTTGGAATAGAATTAAAGGCACATCAATTCTAATCATTATGTTTAAACAATGTATTTTTCTTCATAAGGTGCTAGAGCTAATCTGTACACGTGAGTCTGGGGCTGTATTTGAGGCAGGGGGCTTGAACTGCGTGCTGACATTCATTCGAGACAGTGGGCACCTAGTTCACAAGGATACTCTGCATTCTGCCATGGCTGTGGTGTCTCGATTGTGCGGGAAGATGGAGCCACAGGACACATCATTAGAAACATGTGTGGAGTCTCTCTCCAGCCTGCTGAAGCATGAAGACCACCAGGTGATTGAATAAGTACCTTAACCTTTGTAAAATGACATCGAACAATATTGAGTTGCAGAAAAGGCAACATGACTTGTAGGTTACTTATACTATAGGTTACCTTGAAGGATCCTCAATATGACATTGTAATTCTGCAGGTATCGGATGGAGCCCTTCGCTGCTTTGCCTCACTTGCTGACCGTTTTACACGCCGTGGTGTAGATCCAGCTCCTCTTGCACAGCATGGGCTCACTGAAGAACTGCTCTCCCGAATGGCAGCAGCCGGAGGCACTGTATCAGGTCCTTCTTCAGCCTGTAAAACAGGGCGCGGCACCAGTGGGGGACCTTCCACTTCTGGAGACTCAAAAATCAGCAATCAGGTCTCCACTATTGTCAGCCTACTATCAACATTGTGCCGTGGTTCACCAGTCGTCACTCATGTATGTAACAGAGGGACATCAATAAATAAATATAATCTATGAATGCATTGGTTTTTATCTGGTTACTCTTCATCTTCATATTTGTTGCTATAGGATTTACTGCGGGCAGAACTCCTAGACTCCATGGAAAGCGCTCTGCAAGGTGATGAACGTTGTGTTCTTGATACCATGCGCCTTGTAGACTTGCTTTTGGTGCTGCTTTTTGAAGGCCGTAAAGCTCTGCCCAAGTCTAGTGCCGGCTCCACCGGTCGTATTCCTGGACTGCGGCGACTGGACAGCTCAGGAGAGAGATCTCACCGTCAGCTGATAGACTGCATCCGCAGCAAGGACACAGATGCCCTCATAGATGCCATTGATACGGGAGGTGAGTCTTAATAGACCAATGGGTTTATGTAATAAAAGGCACTAAGTTTGCCCTGGGGCAGTAACCTATAGCAACCAATCAGCAGGTAGCATTTACTAGTCACCTTAAATGCAAGAATCTTACTAGTTGTTATGGGTTACTGCTCCTGAGCAAACTTGGTGCCTTATACAGGTATGGGAACTGTTATCCAATGCTCAGGACCTTTTTTTTATAACTGATCTTTCTGTAATTTGTAATTTGGATCTTCATACCTGAAGTCTGGTAGAAAATAATGTAAAACTTTATAAACCCAATAGCTTCCAATAAGTATTCATTATATCTCAGTTGTGATCAAGTACAAGGTACTGTTTTATTATCACAAAGATAAAGGAAATCATTTAAAAAAAAATGTGATTATTTGGATAATATGGGAAATGTCCATCCCGAAATTCAGAGCTTTCTGGATAACTGGTTTCCAGATAGCAGATCCCATGCCTGTATTACCTATGGGGGTTATGATTATTATACTGACAGGGCAAAAGGGAGAGCAAGAACCTTGGACTGCATAAGAGTCTAAACCAACCTCGCTGTTGGGTGGTTCTTCTTTGTTCGACTTGTTTAATCTCCATTTTGTCTTGTTTTTAGCATTCGAAGTAAACTTTATGGATGATGTTGGGCAGACACTTCTGAACTGGGCCTCTGCTTTTGGCACACAGGAAATGGTGAGAACTAATTATATAAATATAAGCACATTGTATATATACTCCTGTAAATGTGCATGATAAAGCCACATGCAATCTTAAATGGGAAAAACAAGTTCATTATCGCAGTGTGTTTTCAAGGTAATTTTTTTTTCCTCGGTTTGTTTTGAGAATCAGAACCAGGGAATGGATCTGTGTAGACAAATACTGCATTTAGTGGCTTTTACAAATTGTTTTAAAACTAATGAACATTTTAAATTAATGTATATGGAAAACTGCTTAAAGGAATTGTTCAGTGTAAAAATAAAATCTGGAAATCTGGATCGATTTTAGGGAAGTCCGACCAATCCTTCGAAATTATCGTGCGGTTAGTGGGATTCGAATGATCGTACATCTTACGATTTTTCGGCCGACATCTGTCAGGAAATTGATCGGCCAGGTCAAAAAATCTTTGTCGGTCCCAGTGCAATCTATCTATGTTTGCAGGGCCAAGCAGGCAGCTCCCCTTTGTTTTCCTGGCAAATTGGTCTTTTTAGTTGATGGTCAATTCGTACGATCATTCCCAGAAGATCGTGGTCTCACGATGAGGATCTGATATTTTAAAAATCTCAATATCTATGGCCAGCTTTAGAGAGCTGAAAAGCAGGAAGTAGTGTTCTGTCCTTTTCTGTTAGACATCCAGTCAATCCAGCTTTTATACATTACATTTTTGGCTAACTGACTATATTAGAAACTTTTTTTATTTTGTACCTACTATCCAGTATTTATTTTTACACTAAACTGTTTCTCCAAAGGGGAGTCTAATAGTAATTGAGATAAGAAGTTTTGTCTTAGTAAGGACACTGCCAGTAGCTTTGTTTCTCTACCCCCCCCCCCCCCCTCAGGTTGAATTCCTGTGTGAGCGTGGTGCAGATGTAAACAGGGGGCAGAGGTCATCATCACTGCATTATGCTGCTTGCTTCGGAAGGCCTCAGATGGCAAAGGTAGGAAGTTAAAGGATGGAATTTGTGCAAGGTCGGCATTAGGATTGTCCTGTCACAGGGAATTGGGTCAGCTCTGTGGAGCGGCTTTGGGAAAGCCTTCTGAATCACCAGCCCTATTAGTGGGCAGCTTAAATCTTTATTGCATGTCTGGCCTCCCATTCGCCCCCTTATGATTTATAAACTCACTGTGCCTGCCAGTGCCAGATATTCTTTATTTGCAGCTTTTAGCAACTGAGTCCTGCAGCTTTTATTATATGACATGGTACTGTGTTTCTTTTCCTTTTAATTTAACTTAGAAATCCACAGATTTTATAACACTATTTCAAAGGACAGCATATGCCTATATTCAGCAGAACCCCTATAGATAGTTTAACTTATTCTTAGTACTTATTTCTGTATATCTCATTTCAGCTATCTGAGGCTGCATAGGTTTTTCCCCTAAAATACGTTGTACTCAGGGCTGTAGAGTTGGTACATAAATCTTTCAGCTCCCAGCGCCTCAGCTTATGGTACCTCTGACTCTTCTTTTTTTAAAGGAAAAGTAACAACATAAGTTTAAAGTGTAACAAAGTAATTCAAAGATATGTTGCTCTGCGCTGGTAAAAGCTGTGTGTTTGCTTCAGAAAGTATAGTTTATATAAACAAGCTGCTGTGTAGCCATTAGGACAGCCATTCAAGCTGCTGAAAAAAAAGAGAAGAGTCACAGGTTACATAGCAGATAAAGGATACAATAGCATTGAATTCGACAGGGCTTATCTGTCTAATGGGGGGCAATTTAAATGGCTGCCCCCATGGCTACACAGCAGCTTATTTATATAAATTATAGTAGTCTTTCTGAAGAAAACACACAGCTTTTACCAGTGCATGCTAACAGTATATGTTATTTTAAATGCTTTAAAACACTTTCATTTTTTATTGTTACTGATCCTTTAATATACTAATGTAATTTCCATGTTAAGTAACACATACAAGGCATTTTATCACTTCCAAAGCTCAAAAATATAAACCACATCCTTTGGTAATTCTAAACTAAAATCAACCACAACTACATAAGCCAAACACAACTGGAAACCTAAAACAACTTATATATTAATTGAACCTGGCATATAGCTGTGGAATAGCTGCTAAATACAATCCAAAATTAACTAAAGAATTGTTCTTAGAAACAGAATTGTTTCTACCATATCCTCTTTCGTAGAAGCTCTTAAATCTCGATCTGATTATTGTCGGTGCTTGTTTTTAAAGATATTAGGAATCAGAGTCGGTACATTTTTGGCAACTCTGACTCCAGATCCCCAAAATTGCTTCCAACTCAACCGTTTTGGTTGTACTATTGGAAATCTATATTATGATGGAAATATGTGGTGACAGGTTTCATGATGCCTTTCCCTATGTCCATAGACTCTCCTTCGCCATGGAGCCAACCCAGACTTAAGAGACGAGGATGGAAAAACCCCTTTGGATAAGGCCCGGGAGCGAGGCCACAGTGAAGTGGTAGCCATTTTGCAGTCCCCAGGTCTGTGTTGATAAGAACTAGTCATATATTTTAAATAGAGCAATAGATAAATATTGGGGATGTGGGATTTATAGAGTGGAAACGCTCTTGCTATTCTTATATAATTGCAAGTGCCTGTGTTTATGTATTGTGGCACCATTGTTTTGTAAATGGAGTGGCCTGAAGAAGTTAGGGGTAAACTTGGGTCATTTAATGGTGGTAGTTGTCTTTAACTAATCATAGGGTGCATTACTCATGTAGGTACGAAAATATTCCAGGAAATTAACACAAAGAGGTGGTAAAACTCCTTGCCTAACACTAGCAAGAGCTGATGTTTGCTTGCAAGGACTCCATATACTATTTTAGTCAACTATCATTTGACAAACACTTTTCAGCACCATAGCCTGTATCACTTTATTTTTTTACTTTTTTTCACCCTTATGTGGCAGCCAATGGATGAGAAAACCAATCTACAGCAGACTGTTTGGTAGATAAACATTGGAGGGTGTATGCTCTAACACTGGGCAATTGTAGCAGATTACTAATATTAATGTGTTTATATTTAATATTTGCTGTACTGTTTGTTACTCTCACTTTTACATGTACATTTACTTTATAATGATGCAAGCCTGGTTTCTTATTTGTCATTATCTTAAGGGTAAGGTCACACTGAGCGTTTCGGGGGGATTTAGTCGCCTGGCGACTAATCACCTCGTCTTTGCAAATCGTCGCGTATGATTAGCACTGGCGATTTTTCGTTTTAGCCAGCGCAGAGTGAGGGAAGGCATTAGGGGAGATTGGTCGCCGCAAAGACGAGGCGATTAGTCGCCAGGCGACTAAATCTCCCCGAAACGCTCAGTGTGACCTTACGCTAAGGGCTATTCCACATGGGGAGATAGCCACGCGTTTGCGGTCGCGGCGACAAAGCGCCGCGACAGCCGCCGCGACCGGCGCAGGCGACAGTTTTGTATGGGCGCCTATGTAAAAACGCCTGTGCTAACCACACGAGGCGATGCGCTTTTCAACAGTCGCCTGAAAATGCCTCGCCAGGCTTTTTCAGGCGACTGTTGAAAAGCGCATCGCCTCGTGTGGTTAGCACAGGCGTTTTTACATAGGCGCCCATACAAAACTGTCGCCTGCGCCGGTCGCGGCGACTGTCGCGGCGCTTTGTCGCCGCGACCGCAAACGCGTGGCTATCTCCCCGTGTGGACTAGCCCTAAATGTGGTTGGAGATTTTCCACTGCTAATCCCAGCTAAAGCACAATGTGGAATGAAAAGAAAAATCACTCATTATGCTTAATTAAAGACTTGCTATACCATCCTTATTTTCCCTTTGTACTGGTCTAATGGAAGTATGCAGAGGTGGAAGTATAATTAATTCCTTCTTGCTTATAGGACTATAGCCCAGGGATTGTGGTGATATTGAAAACATTGCCACAGAAGTAGGAATGTCATTCTTTGGAACAAGCTTATAGGAACTGTTAGCTCTTTAAAATAGACTAGGGGTACCAAGTGTTAGCAGCACACCCCCTACTAAGTGGATACCCTTGGTCAGTGCTCTTATTAGCAGAAAACTGCACTGGTAGTGGAGTACATCTTAGCGAACACCGCAGAGTGATTATCTGTATCTGCTTCTTCTTTCTTCTATGGCCCTGGGGCTGATACATGCACAAATAAAAAAAAAAAATGCCGTCCTTTTGCTTAAAATTTGACTTTCCACTCCTCGCTGGAATAGTGTTTGCCACCCCCAGTGATTTAATCCTTACTTTCCTTTAAGAATATATGTAACATTTGTAATTAAAAAATCATGATTTTTTTTGCCATGTTCTATTATTTTAGGAGACTGGATGTGCCCAGTCAACAAAGGAGACGAAAAGAAAAAGAAAGATTCTAACCGGGAAGAGGAAGAATGCAATGAGCCAAAGGGAGACCCGGAAATGGCACCCATCTATCTAAAGAGGCTGCTACCTGTCTTTGCACAGACCTTTCAGCAAACCATGCTCCCCTCGATCAGGTACCATCTACCATTAAAGCAGCAAACACTCTTTGAATGGGTGTAATAAAATTATAAGGGGAAAAAATCTTAGCAATACAGGTAATAGCATTATGAGAATGGAACAGCTACCTCTTTGGGTGCTGTTGTTTTCACTTTCAATGCTGAATGCAGTGGCCATGTGCTGTTTTTTTTTCTTGTGCATTATTCTCACTTGAAAGTATTGCACATGTCCTGATTTATAGGATTTATATTATGATTTTGCAGGAAAGCAAGCTTAGCACTTATTCGGAAGATGATCCATTTCTGCTCAGAAGCTCTGCTTAAGGAAGTTTGTCACTCAGACGCTGGACACAATCTGCCCACTGTTCTTGTTGAGATAACAGCCACTGTGTTAGACCAGGAGGTAAGTATTAAAGTAAATTAACGAAATATGATGTTTAATATGTAGTACCTTTGTAGACATGACAGGACTGGGGTGTGTGTATATACAGGTTTCCCAGACTCAAAGTTTTCAGGAGTATTCCCTGTGTCAATAACCTATCAACCTATTTCTTCCTTGTCAAATAACCTATCAATGGTTATCTCTTGGGATTATTGGACAATGCCGCTTGCTAAATTGTACCACAGTCCTGCACCAAATGAGGGGTTTACCTGTCCTTAAAAAGACTGCTTGTAACAAAGGGAGTTTAGTACTTATTTTTCCCAAATAGTACCCTCTTTTATAATGGTTTGTGTACTTTTTTTCATTGTGGTCAGCAAAGGTTTTTCTGACTAGGCAGTTGTCTTCTTCTCCACATTTGTGTTTTATATATGCAAGCAGTCAGTCACCATATTGTTTCTTACGGAAGCAACAAATCTCATCTGTAGGCTTCAGCAGCATGGTTGTTTTGTGTCCAACACTCGGCAAATTCCATCTTAACATTTCCTTATTTATCTATTTTTGGTAGGATGATGATGATGGTCACCTTCTGGCTCTGCAAATCATTAGAGATTTGGTGGACAAAGGTGATGACCTTTTTCTAGATCAGTTAGCCCGGCTTGGTGTTATAAGCAAGGTTTCTACACTAGCTGGACCTACATCGGATGATGAGAATGAGGAGGATAGCAAGCCAGAGAAGGTGAGGATACACCTATTTCCTCTGTACAGTGCCCACAAAGGAATACAAGCAGCTGCATCACAACTTAAAGTGAGTCACTGTGGGCCTTTATCATTCGAGTGTTAAACTGTCACTGCTATGTTAATTTTAAGTTATAACTCATGATATATAATAAATGTCAGGCTTTATAAGTTTTCGTTACAAATTAAACCAATCTACCTTAGATTTTGAGCTCTCTGCTAATATGTTTAACATTTGGCGCTTATAGGAGGATGAGCCTCAGGAAGATGCTAAGGAGTTGCAACAGGGCCGACCCTATCATTGGCGGGACTGGTCTGTTATTCGCGGTAGGGATTGTTTGTACATCTGGAGTGATGCTGCAGCTCTGGAACTCTCTAATGGTAGCAACGGCTGGTTCCGCTTTATCCTAGATGGGAAACTGGCAACTATGTATTCAAGTGGAAGCCCGGAGGGGGGTTCTGATAGCTCAGGTAAGTAAAGTGGATGTTATTCACACTTTACCAGGCCGATAACATGCCAAAATGATACGAGACGGAGCTGGATTAGAATAAATAGTGAATATGGGCTTTGCTTATACTTTGTTTGTACATTCTATGTTAAATATGCAAATACACCTATCATCATTTCTTGTGTTTCTGTGCAGAAAGCAGAAGCGAGTTTTTAGAAAAGTTACAACGGGCCCGCAGCCAGGTCAAACCATCAACTGCCAGCCAGCCTATTTTGTCCACTCCTGGTCCAGGAAAGTTAACAGTAGGCAACTGGTCTCTCACCTGTCTGAAAGATGGTGAGATTGCAATTCACAACTCTGATGGGCAGCAGGCTACAATACTGAAGGAGGACCTACCAGGCTTTGTGTTTGAGTCAAACAGGGGTACTAAGCACTCCTTCACCGCAGAAACATCACTAGGTGGGTTTAAGGATCGCCACAGAACCCTTCAATATCTTCCTCTTGTTGCCGAACTACTTCCAGAATCCCAAAGCAAGTTAAGGGAGTTTATTCACAGCTGCAGAGTCACTACATGGAGTTCACCGTGTCAAAATTTTTTATGTATACTAATTACCTGTATCTACATTTTCTTAACTATTTGAATTTAATGGAACATTATAAGGATGTAAAAATAGCAAGTAGATAGCAAGTGTTTTACATTTAAAAATGGAAAATGGATTGCTTACCTTGTGTGTCGCCGTTGTATATTCAAGGATCCGAGTTTGTGACTGGCTGGACAGGAAAGAGAGGCAGAAAGCTGAAGTCTAAGTTGGAGAAAACTAAACAGAAGGTAAGAGATGATTATTGCCACATTCTGTCTTGAAATTTCACAACCCTTGAATCTATAAGCAGAGAAAGACTATGTATTGCCCAGACAATTAGAAAGATATTTGCATCTTTGTACCTCGTTTCCCATCAGGTACGGACAATGGCAAGAGATTTGTATGATGATCATTTTAAGGCAGTGGAAAGCATGCCTCGAGGAGTGGTAGTGACACTCCGAAATATTGCAACACAGCTGGAATCTGCTTGGGAACTTCATACAAACAGACAAGTGAGCAGAGCACATAGTTATTATATAAATCAATTACTCTTTTCTGCATTGTTCCAATCCGTGGCATCTGTTATGGTTAATTGTATGTGCATTTACTTCTCTTTTTGATAAATGTTACAATTGTCCCATGCATGTACATCAAGTGAGTAACAATTGCATTTGTCCATCTATCAACTTGCTTTCTCTGCTCTCTTCAGTGTATTGAAGGAGAGAACACATGGAGAGATCTGATGAAAACTGCCCTGGAAAACCTTATTGTACTACTGAAGGATGAGAATACCATTTCCCCTTATGAGATGTGCAGCAGTGGACTGGTGCAGGCTTTGCTTACGGTGCTAAATAATGTAAGTCTAGCTGATTGATAGATCAACAGAAATCTATTTTTATGTGGTGGCAGTTATACTGCTTGCTTTGCTTTGCTAGATGCTAATGAAACACTGCCCCAGTGTTTTCTGACCTTGGGGTATTCAAAACTTTATTGCTATGGGGCCCTGGTTTAGTGGTTGGGGAGTGGGGCCTAAAGTATAGTTAGGGGGAAATGCTCTTTTAGATGCTCCGGGAAGCTTAGTGTGAAGGTCAGATGTGGGATTTGACAGTGTATATTGTTGGTTCAATGTCTGATAGAGCAGCGTTGCTGTAAGCAAAGATTTGACCTTCAGTGGGGGTGGGGCCAACAGCCAAAGTTTTATTTGATTCTAAGAATCCAATCTTGATTTTGGTCTTAGAATAACTGTTGCTATTTTGGACTTTCTTCTTGACATAGTAGAGCCATGTATTCCTTTTTGTTTGTTGCAGTGCTGAGAAATTTGGTATAGCTGCATACCCCTGCATATGTAACACTGGGTGCTTTCTTTCTCACGCAGAATGAAGACTGTGATATAAAGCAGGACTGTGGACAGCTAGTGGAGAGGCTTAATGTATTTAAAACTGCCTTCAGCGAAAATGAAGATGATGAAAGGTTTGTTACGCTCCATCTCTGTTTCCTCTATAATCTAAGGCACGTGAGAATGAAGGCAGTTAAATGGCTGCAGCTAATGTCTGTTCTTCTGGGGCTGGATGCCCATAGATATTGTCTTAAATTGTTGTGTATTTGCAGTATTGCCTAGTACCAACCAGAAATGGAAAATGTGTGTGATGGACCTCTGTACATAACCGTAACAAATAAAGAGGTTGGTAAAATGTTATAATGGCATCTATTTCCTCTTCAGCCTCCCCGCCGTTGCCCTTGTCCGAAAGTTGATTGCTGTGCTTGAATCAATAGAACGGCTGTCCCTTCATCTGTATGACACCCCTGGATCTAGCTACAACTTGCAGGTAAAGACCCAATTATAGTTTTTAGTTTCATCTTTCAGTGTCTCTATTGCTCTGTTTGTGCATTTTGTTTCTCACCCACATCTTTGTACTGCAGGATCCAAAGACTTTAAAAAGCTATCGTCCAAGGCAGAGGCTGTCTGGGAGGCTTGTAGTTGACAATAGGGAGGGTTTTGGGATAGGCAGGTCAAAAGCTTTGTGTATGTAAAGCAGAATCTGTAATCCGGGTTAGGATATAAAGTTCTGCAATAAGAATTTTTCTCTGTCGTCTCAGGGGGACAAAGGGACTCTTGGGGTTAAGCTCCACCCTCTAGGAGGCATGACACTTGGAACAATTTGAAGGGGGCGTGTCGTGGACTCCGATTTAACCCCACACTGCCATAATCCCTCAGTTTTTAGGTGCCCTGCTTACTAGGAGGAGGAACAACCCTTTGTCCCCTGAGACAAACTTTTTGTAGACTATAATTCTTCACAGCATCAAGATGGGGTGTCCCAGGGACAGAGCTACCTGCTCCCTTCAGGGTATCACCTCCTTCGAGGGACGGCACTGGGGTCTTAACCTAGCCTCTTGGGCTATATCGACCATTGGACAATGCCTGCTCCCCGTCCATAGAGGGTCCTGCCGGTTGCACAGCGCTTGTGAGTATTGCCAGTGCGCATTCACATACAGCCTTATCTTCCCATCTCTTATCCCTGACCTTAGTTGGGCAGCCGCAGGAGGGGACAACGCAAGACAGCTCCCACAGTGTGTCCTTAACTTAGAGCTCTCCGCTGCCTTCGATTCAGGATTCCTTTGGACGGAGGAGCTCCAGTAGAAGCTCCTTTACTCGCACCTCTTGTGGAATGCACGCAATGCGTTCCAGGCGCCATTTTAGACAGCGCGCCTCTTCTAGGTAGGAGGAATCAACAACAAAATACCTAGGGGCCAGGGAGAGCCTATTTGCCGGTCCTCTTTCAAGGGGCAGGGGATTACGCCCTCTCTAGGGCCCATTTCTGCCATTTCTACCCCTCCAGGAACCCCTCTCAAGACCTTTACCTAGATGCAGTAGCTGGCACCTCCACAGATCCTCCAGCTCCCCTATGGGCCGTCCAGCTGTCACTGTCATTAGCTTTATTACAGAGTCTACCCGCTGTCGCAGACAATTTAGGCGGAGCCTTAGCCAAGCTAGGCCAAAAGTCCAGCGGTAAGCGCAAGAGAACTACCAGCCCCAAGGGAGATTACGGCGGTCATGCTTCCTCTCAACCTGGTCCTTGAAGCCCTACTAGATTCGCCCTTCGAACACTTAGCAGTAGACAAATGGCACACCTGGAAGGTGGTATTCCGCATAGCAATTTAGTCAGCCCGAAGAGTATCAGAAATAAGTGCCTTATCATGCGACCCCTCACTTCTGGTCTTCCACAAGGACAAGGCGGTACTACGAACTGTTCCTTCCTTTCTCCTAAAGGTCATTTCCTCCTTCCATATAAATCAGGAGATATTCGTACCATCCCTTTGTCCGGATCCCAAGAATGACCAAGAACGATGACTGCACAAGTTGGATGTGGTTAGGGCGCTCCGCTGGTATCTAGAACGATCCAAACCTTTTAGACAATCTCAAACCTTATTTGTTTTACCTTCCGGCCTGCAAAAGGGCATGGCAGCTTCCAAGACGTCGATTGCACGGTGGATCAGAGAGACAATTCGTCTAGCTTATCTTTCCAAGGGGAGAAACCCACCGGAGCATGTTCGAGCCCACTCCACGAGTTCACTGGATCCATCCTGGGCATGGCGTAACTCTGCTTCCTTGGATCAGAATTGCAGAGCGGCCACCTGGACCTCAGTACATACATTTTCAAAGTTTTACAGCCTAGACACGTTTTCCTCAGCCGAGGCCGCTTTTCACCACAAAGTACTGCACTCTGTGGTGCAGTAACGTGTCTCAACCAAATTCGCTCCTGCCCTTCTGTTCTGGGACTGCTTTGTTTAGTCCCCAAGAGTCCCTGTGTCCCCCTGAGACGACAGAGAAAACAGGATTTTTGATACTCACCGTTAAATCCTTTTCTCTCTAGTCGATAGGGGGACACAGGGCTTCCCAACCCTGAGCGAAAGTTGACCAATTGGTCCATGGAAAATGTTTTTTCCTGAATTACCTGTTCTGCAAGTTGTTTAGTTATAGTTATGATAATCCCTAATTTCAGCAGTCTCTTTGGTACAAACTGAGGGATTATGGCAGTGTGGGGTTAAATCGGAGTCCCGGACACGCCCCCTTCAAATTGTTCTAAGTGTCCTGCCTCCAAGAGGGTGGAGCTTAACTCCAAGAGTCCCTGTGTCCCCCTATTGACTAGAGAGAAAAGGATTTAACGGTGAGTATCAAAAATCCTGTTATGTAAAGGTGAACCACTGCTTAAAATTTTAGTGTGATGTAGACAATGAAATTCTCAAGACAATTTGCAGCTGGTCATCCTTTTTTTAATAAGCAGCTCCGCAATTTGGATTGTAAGTTATCTGGTTCTAGGATCCAATTTACCCTAGCAACCTTAAATAATAAATAAAAAGAATTTGAAAACTCTATAAAGAGTAATTGAAAATTTCCTAAGAATAGGACATTCTGCAGCATACTAGCAATTAATGTAAAAGTGAACTTACAAATCAGCTGAGTAATACGTGATTCTGCCCCTGTTTAAGATTAGGTAAGGTGGTTTGCGGATGAAGGGTAAAGGCAGGAGACAGCCTTTGGAACCCTCCTTCCTTATTTTTTATTTATTTAATTCATGTGTTTGGAGCTTTTTAAAATAGTAAACAAGCACAAAAGTTCTTACTTGTTGCTACAGAATGCATCCAAAGTGCCCGTACAGTAATGTGACAGTAGTGTTTATTGTGTGTCTGACCTTCTTTCCCTGTTTTAGGGATTTTTACTCAAATGCCACTGTTCCAACAATTCTTCCACCTTTTATCTTCAGATCCTGACACGTAGGCTTCGGTTTCGGCTGGAGCGTGCACCTGGAGAAACGTCTTTAATCGACCGTACCGGTCGGATGCTAAAAATGGAGCCGCTGGCAACTGTAGAGTCCTTAGAGCAGTATTTATTAAAAATGGTGAGTGCTGGGCTGCCAATGGCAAGGTTATGGTTGTAGAGACATTTCATTCTCTGATCGTGGAATTGGCCTCAGATGATATAAGGCAGGGCAGATACAGTGATATGCTCCAATTATTGATTGATACCTTCTAGCAGCATCCACAGACCATCATAAATAAATGCTTTCTGTCTTTTATTTCCACTTCACCATGCAGTAAAGTATGAAAACACAGGCAAATGTTAAGTTGTTCTTTTTTTATATACTACCTGCCGCTCTGTAACTGTAATGAAGATGCCCTGCCTTAAAATCAATTCTTCCCACTAATGAAAAACACCTTTGTGATTGTTAATCCATAAACTGAACCTCCTGTGGTTTTGTGCAGGTGGCTAAGCAGTGGTACGACTTTGATCGATCTTCCTTTGTGTTCGTGCGCAAACTGCGTGAGGGCCAGAGTTGTGTGTTCCGCCATCAGCATGACTTTGATGATAATGGAATCATGTACTGGATTGGTACCAATGCAAAGTAAGTAGGATTGTCAAAGGAGAGAAGACCTCATAGTGACCTGTCCACTTCATCTGAATACAGAATACTATGCTTGTATTTCACATGCATATCTTGTTTCCTGTTTTTAGGACAGCATATGAGTGGGTCAACCCTGCTGCTTATGGACTAGTAGTTGTTACATCATCTGAAGGCCGTAATTTGCCATATGGCCGTCTTGAGGATATCCTGAGCCGTGATAGCTCCGCCCTTAATTGCCACACTAATGATGATAAGAGTGCCTGGTTTGCCATTGACCTTGGCTTGTGGGTTGTGCCTTCTGCCTACACATTGCGTCATGCTCGTGGATATGGCCGCTCCGCTCTCCGCAACTGGGTCTTCCAGGTGTCTAAGGATGGTCAGAACTGGACTGCGCTCTACACCCACGTGGATGACAGCAGCCTGAATGAACCTGGGTAACTTGAAACACATTACTAATACTGTCATCTATATTACACAGCAGTAGGGCTAAGCAGTGCACATTGTAGCTGCTCGCTCTTTGGGAACACTACAAGTTTGTTTTAAAGGAGAACTTAGCCCTATGCCTCCCTCCACCCCCCTCCATTGCCCTCCTCCAAGCTCCCTCCCCGCAGTCTTTATTCTTTTCAGAAGTCTGGCTGTCTGCCGACCTGCACTAAATCTGCTGAGTTGCATAGCTTAGTTCAAAGGGGCCATCTTCCTCTGTATTCTAGTCGTCTTCTGTTAGAGCGGTGACACGGATCTTGAAAGAGCATGAGCAGTTCAATCAATGTCCTACATTGGCTTCTACTGTGCATGCTCCTGCAGGATCCCTATTGGCAACTGAAGACAGTCCGAAGATTGCGCATTTGAACTCCACTGCTGAATTCTGCAGTTTTATTGCAGGTCAGCAGACAAGGAGACTTCTGAGCAGAATAGCTTGTGCGAGGAGGGAGCTTGGAGGGGGGTTGAAGGAGAGTGAGTATCGGAATGGTTTTGTTCTCCTTTAGTAGCATGCTATCCCATAAGGCAAACAGAAAAGCTTTCTTAGTAATGCTTTTTTGTAAATATACATTTCTTATTATACATAGACCCCAGTATTTAGATCTTTAAGCAATTTGTGCAATTTTAACTAAGGTAGCTGAAGTTGGGTAATATCTGCTTAAGATACCATTTACTTTTTGTTAAGCTCTACAGCCACATGGCCTCTGGACCCTGCGAGAGAAGAAAAGCAGGGTTGGCGTCATGTCCGAATTAAGCAGACCGGGAAGAATGCCAGTGGCCAGACCCACTACCTCTCACTTTCTGGCTTTGAGCTTTATGGCACTGTGACTGGGGTGTGTGAAGACCAACTTGGTAAGTTATAAGAGCTGCAAGTCAAGGGCCATACCAAGCACCCTAAACAGAGGGAATTCCAGGGTGTCCGATATATATTCAAACTTTTTTTAACATCTTAGAATAAAGACGCATCTTTCGTATACATTTCCAGGGTTACAGAAAGGCTCTCTATACTTGCGGGTGCCAAAAGTTAGGCACCCCTAAGCGTTTACTTAGCTAACAACCCGGGCCAGTGCTCCTATCAGCAGAAAGCTTCACCGTTCCAGGGGTTCTTCCAGCAAGTACCACAGAGCAATCGGCTTCCTTCGCACTGGTGCGCAGCAGTGCAAAAATGTAAACTGCTATTTCATTCTACTTTGCATGCGTCTGCACCGGGAAATTTGAAGAAAGAAGGACGTTGATTGCTCCATGGTGCTCGCTTGAAGAACCCCCAGATTGGATTTCTCCTATCACGCACGGGCGGTGTGTGAGCTAATATATATATATATATATATATATATATATATATATATATATATATATATATATATATATATATATATATATATATATATATATATATATATATATATATATATATATATATATATATATATATATATATATATATACACACACACACACACATACACACAATTCATGTAATTCATTTTATAACATCAGCACTAGCTGCTGCTTCCATTTTTTTTCCTGAGCAGAGCAACATCAGAACCGTTCTCTTTTGCTTTTATATGTTTCTCTGACCATACAGTTACAAGAAAATGACCAGCAGATGGCACAGTTACAACATATGTTGTATTTTGTTAATAAAAAGTTAAATGGCTCTGAAAAAATAAATAATGTAAAAGTGTTTAGTGGAATTTTACATTTTTTTTTTTGTTTTACTTATTCTTAAAGAGATGCATGCCCTTTTGCTCTTCCATGTGTCAAAAGTGTTTGTGTTGGTAAATGTGCAATTTTAAATGCTTAATAAAGTGTGAGTGCAGAAGGTACTTATTTATGCTAATTAGGATTTTTTTTCTGCAAAGGTAAAGCTGCCAAAGAGGCAGAAGCCAACTTAAGGCGCCAGAGACGTCTGGTACGCTCTCAGGTGCTAAAGTATATGGTGCCTGGAGCCCGTGTTATTCGGGGTATTGATTGGAAGTGGCGAGACCAAGATGGCAGTGCCCAAGGAGAAGGCACTGTTACTGGAGAGCTGCACAATGGTAAGCGAGGAAGCTGCTCCTACTTGCAGGCTCTCGTATTATCATACAGCCCTGATATGCATCCATATTGTTGTTTGGCACAATAACACATCTACAGTATCAATTCACAGACCCTCCATAATGAGCATTATTTTGAGTTTTAAAGTTCGTGCTGCTAAGGGAAAAATGAGTACTGCAGTATTAACGCTTGGAAACGTGCAGTATTCTTCTTCATTTTGCTCTTTTGTTTTCCCATTTCTGTAGCTTTCTGTTTCTTGCTTGCACCTTTGGGCTGGGCTTTTTCAAACTCAGACAGACCTACAATTCGTAACGTTCTTGTAAAGCCAAAGGCATAATCCAGTAGCCGCAGTCTTTCCTTCTTTTTGTCACCATGGGAAGATGAAACCGTTCAGCTTAATTTGCCTTTACCCTCACCTTTTTTTAATTGACCTAATTTATAGGTTGGAAGACACTAGCGTGCTTGTCCTGACAGGGATAAGGTGGAAATTCAACACATCTGTACTTAAATAAGTTTAGCTGCTGCTATTTTTTATGTGGAAATCTTTTTGGTATAGATATATGCTGTCTTACACAAGCTATTCATAAGCAGAAAATAACTGGATGTAGTATTATTTTTACACTTGGTCCGCAATTTTAGATCTGTCTGCTTTTGTTGGGAACAAATTTTATGCTATTTGCTAAAGGGTGTTTCATTAACCCTTCTGAAGTCATCAGGTGGCTTTTATGGCATCAGAGGAGTTAATGTGCTTGTGCTAGCTTTATCTCTCTGCGTGACTCCAATCATTCCTTTTTTTTTTGCTGTCCGCTCTTCCATCTTACACGCTACTATCCCTTTCCAGGCTGGATTGATGTCATATGGGATGCCGGTGGCTCTAACTCTTACCGCATGGGCGCGGAAGGAAAATTTGACCTGAAGCTGGCCCCGGGTTATGACCCAGAGTCTGCGGTGTCACCCAAACCTGTTTCATCCACTGTTGCAGGCACACCGCCCTCCTGGAGCAGCCTGGTGAAAAACAACTGTCCTGACAAAGCTCCTCCCTCTTCCTCATCATCTTGTGTGGTCGTTGGAAGCGTGGCCGGCTCAGGCAGCCGCAAAGGAAGCAGCAGCTCGGTGTGTAGCCTGGCGAGCAGCAGTGATGTAAGCCTAAGCTGTGCAAAGACAGAGAGGAGGGCAGAGGAACAGGTTTCTGACATTCACCATGATCCCATCATGCTCCTGTCCTCTAACTCCGCAGCCTCTGGTTCCTCCACCTGCCCCCCTGGAGGAGAAACAGTGGGTGAAGGAGATAGAAAGGCTGGAGAAGCACCAGCTATCTCAATGGGTATGGTGAGCATTAGCTCCCCTGATGTCAGTTCTGTTTCCGATCTCAGCAACAAGGAGGTGGCAGTTCCTCGACCACTTGGATCTTCTGCCAGCAACAGGTTGTCAGTCAGTTCACTGTTGGCAGCTGGGGCACCCATGAGCTCTAGTGCCAGTGTACCAAACTTGTCGTCCAGGGAAACATCCAGTCTGGAGTCCTTTGTGAGGAGAGTGGCTAATATTGCCAGGACCAATGCAACCAACAACATGAACCTGAGTCGTAGCAGCAGTGATAACAATACCAACACTCTGGGGAGGAACGCAGTCAGCTCAGCCAGTGAGTGCTGGGGTAGAAACAATTATTATATTTTTGTATATAGGGAGAATCCTACCTTGCCTTTAATCTGGGAATGTGGTGGGGGTGGAGAGGTTTTGCAGTACACTGAAATTCATGGAGGGATAGATAGAAAAACACTCGAGATGGGGGGGGGGGATAAAACTGGGAACGATGTCATCCTGATGCTGAGGAGTGAAAAGCTCAAAGGGATTTAAGCCTTTTCTTTTTTGCAGCCTCACCGCTTATGGGAGCTCAGAGCTTTCCCAACCTGACGACCACAGGAACCACTTCCACCGTTACAATGTCCACATCCAGCGTCACCAGCAGTAATGTGGCCACAGCCACTACAGGCTTGTCTGTAGGTCAGTCCCTCAGTAACACTCTGACTACAAGTCTAACTTCGACATCCAGTGAGAGTGACACGGGGCAGGAGGCAGAATACTCTCTGTATGGTAAGTGGAAAGGGTGGGACTGCACTTGTGGTTACTATTTATTTTAGAAGGTTTCATTGGAGAAGCACAGAGTCCAAGTAACATCAAGCTTTATTCATTAAAGGTGTCCAACTTGCCTGGCCTGGTTTTGTTCTAGATCCATTCTTCTGTTGGTATGATTGTGTTTGGCCAAAAAAACATTGTATGAATCTCTAACTCTTTCCTTTGCTTTTCAACAGATTTTCTTGATAGTTGCCGTGCTAGCACTTTGCTTGCTGAACTTGATGATGATGAAGATCTTCCCGAGCCTGATGAGGAAGATGATGAAAATGAAGATGATAACCAGGAAGAGCAAGAGTATGAAGAAGTTATGGTAAGAGATGTCCACCTTTCCTGAATTGTTGAGTTTAAACATTTTGATGCTTTTTTGAGCAAATGCCTTTTAATGTGTTTTTGCACTATTACTCAATTCAGATCTGTCTGTTTCTCCATAAACTGGGTTGGCTGCCCACACACCATTAAAAAACGTTAAAAAAAATTAATTTTATATAAAATTTTAAATGGTAAATTAAAAAAAAAAATTCCCATAACTTTGTAATATTAAAACCGTACTTAAGGTATAATTAATCCCTACTGAAGGCAAAACAATTCTATTTGGTTTATTTCGTTTTTAAATTACTTTTTTTTTTTTTTTGTCTTTTTTGTAAATTTTACGGTATGGTCATCCAAATTACGGAAAGACCCCTTATCCAGTAAACTTCAGGTTTCAAGCATTCTGGATAACTGCTCCAGTACCCGTTCCATATTAAAAAAAACTATACCCTACGAATCATGACAGTGTGTCTTTAAAGGTTAGAGGATGGAAAGATGTTTTTTGATTAAAAAAAAAAAAAAAAAAAGAATTTGACAATATGAAAGATTTTATAAAATAAATGTGTTTTTTGTTTTTGTCTTGGCCAGGAGGAGGAAGAGTATGAGACCAAAGGTGGCCGACGCAGGACCTGGGATGATGATTATGTGCTGAAGAGACAGTTTTCTGCTTTGGTCCCAGCTTTTGACCCACGTCCAGGGAGAACCAATGTTCAGCAGACCACTGATCTTGAAATTCCTGCTCCAGGTTCGTAAAAAATGAAGAGACAATTGCTTTTAGCCGTTTCGGTAAAAATCGTTAAGTACACTGTAGGCAAGTAAGCAAGCATATAGCCATGGCCTTGTAATCCTTCAAAATAGTTCATGTAAGAAGAAACGGGCAAAATTAGTTGTATTTACATAATCAAATTGTATGTCACTGCTTAATCACCCAATTAAAAGATATGCGATTACAGTTTTTGCTTTTATGGTTGATATAATCTGTATGTTCCACTTTTTTTTTTTTTTCTTTCTCTGCAGGCACACCCCACTCCGAGCTTTTGGAGGAGGTAGAATGTGCCCCTGCTCCACGGTTAGCACTCACCCTGAAGGTGACAGGCCTTGGAAGTGGGAGAGAGGTGGAGCTCCCCCTTAATTTCCGTTCCACTATATTTTACTATGTACAGAGACTGCTGCAAATCTCCTGCAACGGAGCAATCAAAACGGACAAGCTGAGGAGGATTTGGGAACCCACCTACACGTAAGGAAGAGATTTATAATTGCCTTGTGTTAAAGGGGTTGTTCACCGTCCAACACTTTTTTCAGTTGTTTTCAGAAATGACCTTTTCCAATTACTTTCTTTTTTTTATTTTTTGCTATTTTTCCAAAATCTAAGTTTAAAGTCCAGATATGTCCCTGTCTCTGGTGTTTCAGTCTTGCAGCTCCGTAATTCAGGTGCAGATTCTGAACAGTTACAATCTTGCAACATTTAGTTGATATATTTCTCAGCAGCCTCTCTGGAGTATTGGCAACTGTATCAATTCTAACAGCTGCCTGTAATGAAACTCAGGGATTCTGCTCAGCAGGGACAAAGATAAAAAAAAAGTATCAACTAAATCTATCAATTTAGAACAGTTTGCAGGGTCGACGACCTCCCACCTTCCCAGAGCTGCTTTAGAAGGTGAAAAATGACACATTACACTATTAGAAAAACCGTCACAAATAGAAAATAGAAAGTAATTGGAAAGTCTTTATTTCTGGTGAACAATCTGAAACCAACTGAACTTAAAAAAAAAGTGTTGCAAGATGAACAATCCCTTTAAGCCTAGGAAAACTTTGGATACCACATGTAGTCCTGCAAGAGCACATGTCAAGAGAGACCATGGCAATGCCAAAGCTTTGGTGGTCCAAGACTAACTTTGTACTGCTGCTGGAGCATGCATAAAATGTTGACTGTTAGAATAGCTTGCTCATACCCTTAAATATTTTGATTGCAGAGTCTCACTGTGCTCACTTCTTTCTCCACAGGATTATGTATAGAGAGATGAAGGATTCAGATAAGCAGAAAGAATGTGGCAGACTGGTGAGTTTCTTCTACAACAGGAAAAAGATTGTAAATCTGCTTTCATGTTTTAGTCTAATGGTTTAATATCCACGATTTGACTAGGATTTAAGACTATTGTTTCCTAGTGAGCTGATCACATTGGTAGAACTCCTGATTACCAGGCTACCCTTAAAACAAGGTGTTCAGTGGCTTTTGGGTACTGATTATGCCACTTATCTGCAGTTGTTTAAGAATTGTGAGATTTCTGGAATATGTCAACTAACCCCTTATTATGGTTATAACAATCCAGTACTGGATTTTTGAAAATCTCATTTCTGGCATCATGAAATAAGGTCTCAAACGCCTGGAGTCGATCGCTATCTTCTAATGACATCTCTATAGCGATGGTGTCATGCATTGTTACATATTGCTTTTCTTCTGCAGGGCTGTTGGTCTGTAGAGCATGTGGAACAGTCCCTGGGCACAGATACCCTGCCAAAGAATGACCTGATCACTTACCTGCAGCGAAACGCAGACCCAGGTTTCTTGCGACGGTGGAAGCTGATAGGAACGAACAAAAGCATTAGGAAAAACCGCAACTGTTCCCAGCTCATTGCTGCTTACAAAGTATGTAACGGTGATGTGATTATCTAGCTTTAACGTTCCATTGCCTTTTAATAGGCAATATACTTAGTTTATTAATAGGAACACCCTTAAAAACAAATATACATTATAACATTAGGCACTATTAACTTTTATAAAATAAAATTTGGACTATTATTAGCCTGCACCCTTAGGCTAGGGCAAAACAGGAATTCACTCCACTGTCCAGCTGCACTGTCTGTGTACACGGAGTGGATTTTGCCATGTTAATGCAACCCCATGTGCCCTTAGCCTTACTGTAGTCTAGGATTAAGGGTGCTGAGCTTGTCTATTGACTTTCTCTCAGTGTTTAAAGGCGATTAGAAAGTCTCCCATCTGGCTCCAGCCTGAAGGTTCAAGAAGCTTATCAGGAACAAATGTACATAAGCGAAGTATCTGACCCTAACCTAATGTTAAAAGTGAAAAATCCATTTGCGTTCGTTTTTAAAGAATTTTTATTTTATTTTATTTCTTGCTAACAGGACTTCTGTGAGAATGGCTGTAAGTCTCTCTCAATGCCAGCTGCTCTCTCCACACTCCAGAGCGCGGATATCCTTAATCATTCCCGAGAGCAGGCACAAGCCAAAGCGGGCAGCAGCCAAAACTCCTGTGGGGTAGAAGATGTTTTGCAGCTCCTGCGGATTCTCTTTATTGTAGCCAGTGACCCATATTCTGCCAGAACCCCGCAGGAAGGTGAGGAAATCTGTTTTACCTTTCAGTTGGAAAGTATCATAAACATAGGAAACATGACATTCAATGTTCCCTCCAGTATCACAGTTCTTTAAAACAGAAGAGACAGAAATTCTTCCATATGTTATTTTCCCACTCCTTGGTATAGGTTCCTTGAAAGGTAAAAACATAACATCTGGCCACATCCATCTCCCACCTGACTTCATATGGGCTGCTCTTTGTATGACCCTTTAGAGTAGCAGTTGTATGGAGATAGAAACTTATCTGGGTCCAACAGATTTTCTTTCTGGGAAAGGACTGCAAATGTGGGAGGCCAGATGGTGTCAGGGCAAATGTTTGCAGTAGTGTATGTAGAAAGGCCAAATGGTGGACTGCAAATGCAATTGCCGAGCACAAAGTTGGAAGCTATTTTGCACACTATTAACAAAGGCATTTGCACCATTACACAATTTTTACAACTTGCATGTAGCCCCAATGCCCGAGGCAGCCAGTTCTGAGAAATTTCAAATACAGGAGAGAAAAACTTGTGCCTCAACTTGTATGTTAAGGTGGCCATACACTGAGAGATCCTCTCGTTTGGCGATGTCGCCAAACAAGCAGATCTCACCCCGATATGCCCGCCTTGAGGTGGACGATATTGGGCTAATCCGATCATGGGCCCTAGGGCCCAACAACCCTAACGAATGGTATCTGATCGCGGGACCACATCAACAAACAGATGCGGCCGCGATCTGACAGGATTTTTTGTCCTGTCTGATCGACATCAGGGCGACTTTCGGACAGCTATCGATCTGGGAAGAAAGTCGAAGGGCCGCATACACGGGCCAATAAGCTGCCGACTCAGTCGGTCGCCAGCTTTTATCGGCCCGTGTATGGCCAAATTACGAAAGTTAATTGTGCACATGATATGCCCCACAATATTTTTCAAGTGCATGCTGTTATGCTGCAATTCTGGAATTCTTTTTCTAAGCGTGATACAACTTGCTTTACATTTGTTTAGTAAATGTGTTTGTCCACTATGCAACCTCAAGCTTGTTCTATCAGGTTTTTGAACCATATTCTTTTCTTTTTTTTAGATGGAGACAATCTGCTTCTTTTCAGTGTTCCTCCAGAGGAGTTTACTAGCAAGAAAATCACTACAAAGATTGTTCAGCAAACTGAGGTATGGACACATAAGTATGAATGGGGTGGGGTCATTTGGTCCAGGGGCCCCCAACAGCTGGGCTGTGGCCAAGAAGCGGGCTGCAGACACTCCCACACTGGGCCGCCGGGCCCAGTGGGCAAAAACACAGGCGCGTCCAAATTTGTTGCCGGCCCTGTCCCCGACCCCGGTCCTCAAAAAAAAAAAAAAAAAAAAAAAGGTTGGGGACCCCTGATTTGGTCCTGCTTCTGTAGCTCAAAAATCATGCAACTTTCTTCTCCACCAGGAACCATTAGCTTTAGCAAGTGGAGCTTTGCCAGACTGGTGTGAACAGCTGACCAGCAAATGTCCCTTCTTAATACCCTTTGAAACCCGGCAGCTTTACTTTACATGCACAGCGTTTGGTGCCTCAAGGTAATCTCCTGTTTGATGACCTTTGTGTTCTGTATGCTGTGTTCTGCCTGAAGCATGGTAACCGTCTGTCCCTTGCACTTTGTATAGGGCTATCGTGTGGCTGCAGAACAGGAGGGAAGCCACAGTGGAGAGGAGCAGAACTGCAAGTGCCGTGCGCAGGGATGACCCAGGGGAGTTTAGAGTGGGCCGATTGAAACATGAGCGTGTGAAGGTCCCACGAGGGGAGTCTTTGATGGAATGGGCAGAGAATGTTATGCAAATCCACGCAGACCGAAAATCTGTACTTGAGGTAAATAAACATGAAAAAGACGAGGCTTGTAAAACAATTCTTCATTTATTTTAAGGTGTATGGACTCGCCAAGCTATACACTTCATGCAAGTGCCACCCACTGACTTCTTTCTCGGTTTAGCAGTTCCCCTTTTAATACTCAAAATATGCTCAAAACTGACTCTTAGCCAGGGAAGTAACCACAGAAACCCAGGCCATCTGCTTTGTCCTTACCACTGTAGTTTTGCTACTACTACCAGTTTTAGCATTCTTGGTCCTGGTAGTGCAGTGTGCTCTACTGTGAAAAGCATCAGTGAAAAAATCAACACGATCAATGTCATTTGCATAGGGGCAGCAGGGAGGTCTTTGAGTAGATCTGAATACTGTGGTTGTCTCTTTCTTTCATTACCTGTAATAATTTCCTTTACGTGCAGGTGGAGTTTCTGGGAGAGGAAGGAACAGGGTTGGGCCCTACCCTTGAGTTTTATGCCCTGGTGGCAGCAGAGCTCCAGAAAACAGAATTGGGGATTTGGTTATGTGATGATGACTTCCCAGATGATGAATCACGGCAGGTAATTGGAACAAATACCCGATTTTACACACGTATAAAATTTGTGGAGAATGCTGATTGGCAGTTGGGGTTTAACATGTAGAGCTGCTGGGTGCAAAAAGCCTACAATGAATACTGACGACTGTTTCCAGTTGTCTGAGCTTGAGGTAGTGGGAAAAGCTCAATCTCTGTATTCTCTTATAGTATCCAGTTATGCCTTGGCTGTGTCTGTAAATATTCTCCTTATAAATACTTACATGTGCTTTGTTTCACAGGTGGATCTAGGTGGTGGTTTGAAGCCCCCTGGTTACTACGTGCAGCGTTCCTGTGGCCTCTTCATTGCACCCTACCCACAGGATAGTGAGGAACTAGACCGAGTGACCAGACTTTGCCATTTCCTTGGTGTTTTCCTTGCAAAGTGCATCCAGGACAATCGATTAGTGGACTTGCCCATTTCAAAGCCATTTTTCAAGCTTATGTGTATGGGAGATATCAAGAGCAACATGAGCAAGCTTTTGTATGCCTCTCGGGGAGAGGAGAGTGAGCACTGCACTGAGAGCCAGTCGGAGGCCTCTACAGAGGATGGGCATGATGCCCTTTCAGTAGGAAGCTTTGAGGAAGACTGCAAATCTGAGTTCATCTTGGACCCACCCAAACCAAAGCCGCCAGCCTGGTTTCAGGGAATTTTAACATGGGAGGACTTTGAGCTAATAAACCCACACCGTGCTCGCTTCCTTAGGGACATTAGGGAGTTGGCAGTTAAGAGGAGGCAGATTCTGGGGAACCGTTGCTTATCTGAGGATGAGAAGAACACTCAGCTTCAGGAACTTATGCTAAAGAACCCCTCTGGATCTGGGCCTCCTGTCAGCATTGAAGATTTAGGGTAAGCCTTGTCTGTTGCCTCCAGAAGATAAAGAACAGCCATGACTAAAGCAAGTGGTTCAGTTATCACTGCTGCGTTGCTGTGCTGGGGTCCTGAATTCGATTGTAAGCTCCACTAGGTCAGGATGTAATGTTTCAGCCGCTAACTGGTCACCATCAGGTTTTATTGTTTCTGTTGTTTTTTTACATAATTGCTTGCCTTGTATTAAAAAAAACACCAACTTTTTAGGCAGCTACATCCTACATGTAGCGGCAAATTACCTTCCCTTGTGCTGTAAATTGTTCTCCATTTACTGCGTTTGATCACATTCAGTTTAGAGGATTCTAAATCTGTAATCTGTGCCATTTGTTTGTAGACTCAACTTCCAGTTCTGTCCATCTTCTCGGGTTTATGGTTTTTCTGCAGTCGATCTGAAGCCAAATGGAGAGGATGAGGTGAGTGGATATGTTTTCTGTTCTCTGATAAAGGGACACCGTTGTGTGATTTTGCTCATTCTTAGCAACTTTTCAACTGGTCTTTATTATTGCGCTTTCCTGCTTTCAAAAGATGGTCACTGGTCCCATCTAAAGGACAATACTTTGTAAAACTACAAATGTACTGTTATTGCTACTTTTAACTACTCATCTTTCTATTCAGGTCCTTTCCTATTATTTTCCTCTTATTCTTATTCAAATCAATGCATGGTTGCTAGGCTAATTTGGACCCTAATTACTGGAGAGCTACTGATTAAAAAGCTAAATAATTCGAAAAATGAAAACCAATTGTCGATTGTCTGAGTATCCATTTTTACATGATACTAAAAGTTAATTTAAATCTGAACAACCCCTTTAAGGGAGGCTGAGCTGTCGATCAACCCAACAGCTAAGCCTCCCTTAAAGGGGTTGTTCGCAGCTCAGGGAAGGTGTTCTTAATCTGCAAAATTGTGTATTGTGTTTGGCAGGAAAATATGGAATTAATGTTTACATCTTCATCTTGAACATGGAAGTGTCTACAGTTTTCCATACATAATATATATGGTGCAGGGGTTAGTCCTCCTATGAACAAATCTTTTTATGATTTACCGACTTGTGTAATATTCTTTGCAGATGGTGACGATAGACAACGTTGAGGAGTATGTTGACCTTATGTTTGATTTCTGCATGCAGACTGGTGTGCAAAAGCAAATGGAAGCATTTAGAAGTAAGTATCGAAGCAACAGTAGTAAGTAGTACTTGGAAAATCCCCTGACTAGCTAGGGCACCAGCAGGTTCCAAACGATTGCTATTGAAGCAAACTGATCGCAACTCGGAACCATTTGCTGTCCACCTGTTGATCTGGAAATCACGTGGGTGGCAAAAATCGAAATCTTCACCTTGGACCAGTCCTTGAAGAGGAGAAGGCCAACGGTCATCTAATCGGGCCAGGAAGATGAGTTAGCTGCTCTACAAAACACTTTAATAAGACAATATAAGCTAAATGTACGAGTTTTACACTTGTTATTCTCCTTTATAAGGCATTTGCAAAGGTAATTCAGCTTATGGAACCTTTTTATTTGTATATCTTTATATATTCCCAGTTCCGATAGGAACAGTCACTGATGTCCTACTGTGAAAACCTCTTCCACAAACCATCTCTGGAGCCACAAAAACAGGCGTATTTGTAAGCAGTGCCATTACACATTTCCTGTTTTCTTTACTTAGGTGGCTTTAATAAAGTGTTCCCTATGGAGAAATTAGGCTCCTTCAGCCCTGAAGAAGTCCAAATGATACTGTGTGGAAACCAGTCTCCCTCTTGGTCCGCTGAGGACATCATCAATTACACAGAACCAAAGCTAGGGTATACCCGCGAGAGGTAAGGTATAGCCACTAAACTATTCAATGTATATGAAAGAAATGCACTGGATGGTGCTTCGGGAAGCCAGGAAACAAACTCATAGTTGTGACTGTTGTTTCAGTCCTGGATTCCTTCGATTTGTGAGAGTCCTATGTGGCATGTCATCAGACGAGAGGAAAGCTTTCCTGCAGTTTACAACTGGCTGCTCCACCTTGCCTCCCGGAGGACTGGCCAATCTGCATCCGCGTCTTACGGTCGTGCGCAAGGTAATTGACTGTATTTGCTAATGAAAATGGGGTACACTGCTGCCATCTTGTTCCTGGCTGCCTGCATGCGCAGTGAATCCAAACAATTGTAGTGTGGACTTGCACACCCTACTTGAGAGCAGGTATTAATAAGCCTGGTGCACACGGGTGGAGGCTCGGCTACCTCCCAATGCAAGTCTGTAGAATGCATGCACAGTACAGAACTATACCCGAGATTCCTGAACTGCACATGCACCCAGCTAGAATCCATGGCAGAATGCTCGGCACTGTGTACCTCTTTACTTATTTATGATAATATGTAGGGGAAAAACTCCCATTAGTTTGAATACCCGCCTTGGCAGAGATAAACAGGAATACACATGGGTAATATAGTAGCTGAGGATGAAGAAAGACTGAAGTCTGTCAAATTCAAGCTTACATAAACCTTCTTAGTATTAAACGACACGTAAAGCCTACATTTCCCTACCATGTATATAAGTTGGGCATATCTTCCCCACCCAAGCCGCAACATTTGTACTGCATATACCCCCTCCATTTGCCAGTGCCATCACATTTTCACAGGTATTTTTTTCCTAAACCAAATACCAACTTCCCCCGGCGGCCATTTTCCCTCTGACACATCATCAGTAATGTTGAGATATGTATGCTGTAAAGTTAATAGAATGCAGGGTTACACAGGCACAACATACTCTGATAAAATCTTCTGCTGGGGTTGAGCACTGTAATGGTTAAGCTGAGCTCAGGACAGGTGGTTAGGAGAAAAACTAGGATCAGACAGCTAGAGTTTCTATGGGAACCAGCAATGCTATCTCTTAATTGGCTGTTAGACTGGAGGGTGTGTTTAATAATCTGAGCTGAGAAGAACTGAGCATGCTCATGAGCCCACAACGAAAGCAAATTCCAGAGGGAGGGAGTTAGAGGAGGAGAAGGATTTCTAAGTGATTAAGGGGGATGCTGCAGCATTACTGTTAACCTTTTAACAACCAAAGTGGCAGGTATATAGAGATTTCAAAGAGGCTGTTCATGGATTAAATTTTTGCGGAGGGGTTTACATGTCCTTTAAGTCAGAGAAAGACAATGCTTTAACCAAATGATATCACGTCCCTGCAAATCCTATTTTTGTTGTTTGCCAGGTTGATGCCACGGATGCCAGCTACCCCTCTGTAAATACATGCGTGCATTACCTGAAGCTGCCCGAGTATTCCTCCGAGGAAATAATGAGAGACCGCCTGCTTGCTGCTACCATGGAGAAAGGATTCCACCTGAACTGAGAGCTGCCAATAGCTTGTGGGACAAAGTGTTTTTTTTTTTTTCTTCTTGTTTGTTTTTTAAACTAGCGGCACTCCCTATCTCACTTGTGTTCTTGTGCTGAGAAAAGACCTGGCCTTTCTTCCTCTTGCTGTGTGACCCTTACACCCTCTTTGTGAGGATCTGAAGGAGGGAGCAGGTGTAATGCCTTTTCCTTTTCGTTAGCTGCTAATGATGAAATGGTCTCTTAAGGCATGACTGACCCCCCCCCCCCACGTCCCTTTGCCTCTAGGCCCCCTATGGCCATGAAAGGAATTAGATGGCAGAGAGATGCCTCTGTTCTGCACCTGTTAGGGGCCACACTTGCGCCATGCAGACATTTGTTAAAAGTGTAGCGTCTGTTGTAATAACATAACACACTACGTCAGCATTCCCATCTCTTGCATCCGGCTCCTCATTTCGCTAGCTTTAAACTAACTCTCCGGAAAGCTGCTTTCTTGGAACGTAGAGCGTTAATGGACATCGGATTTAATCCCCTTCTGTGTTCATTTTGTTTTCCTTTATAATGGTGCCTGCACTATTTCCTCTCCCCGTTCTTTTTCTGCATTTTTATTTCACCCCTCCCCAAGTACCATAATGTACTCGAGCACCTTTTGATTATTTTAGTTTCCTCCTCTTGCCTAAGAGGATGTAATGATTCCCCTCCTTCTTTTGGATATGTCCCTTCTATGCATTTCGAAATGAAGTGTTTGTGCAAAGTGCAAATAAAGCTATTATGATATCCGCCCCCAAACAAACAGAAATATATACCAGTGCAAGGTGATTTACCCCTTCCATGTCAAGGGTAACCTACAGTGTAGGAAGCTGTTCCATGCACTTAAGGGGTCGTAAGAAAAAAAAAAATACGTTTTGCTCTCTGGTTGTATTTTCTTTGTATATTATAAACATTTATTTAACTTGTTGCAGTTTGAAGTAAAAAAAGAAAAGAAAAAAAAAAAACAATAATAAAGAAATTGGAAAAAAAAAAAAAGTTTTGAAATATTTTCTCCTAGCACTGCTGGTGCCAAATTGTGTCCCTTAATGCTGATTCGTTAAACACTAATGTCCAGGCCTTTGCTGTGTCAGATAAAACATTTTAGTGGGTACACAATGCGCTCTCTCCACTATAAGTATTGATGAGAAGTTGTTCTATTGAGTGCTGTTCTTAGATCTACCAGGCAGCTGTTATCTTGTGTTAGGGAGCTGTTATCTGGTTACCTTCCCATTGTTCTTTTGATTGGCTGCTGGGGGGGAAAGGGAGGGGTGATATCACTCCAACTTGCAGTACAGCAGTAAAGAGTGATGTAAGTTTATCAGAGCCCAAGTCACATGACTTGGGGCAGCTGGGAAATTGACAATATGTCTAGCCCCGTGTCAGATTTCAAAATTGAATATAAAAAAAAAATCAGTTTGCTCTTTTGAGAAATGGATTTCAGTGCACAATTCTGCTGGAGCAGCACTATTAACTGATTCATTTTGGAAAAAAAAAATTTTCCCATGAAAGTATCCCTTTAAAGTTAACGGGAAGGTGCCTGTGTCCCCCAATTAGACAAAAGAAATTGCTTTTCTGTTTTCTTTCTCCACATGGGTTTTGTGTCTTATAAAGCTTTGAAGTTAGAGTTTAGGCACCTCCCCCCTTCCCGTGCCCATAGCTGGAAAACAAGCAGAACCCACATCTCTAGCTCCGTAAACAATATTATATATGAAAAGATGAACCATTTCCTTTTTTTAATGGGATATTATAGGAGTTGTTACCCTTTAAATTAACTTTTAGTATGATGTAGAGAGGGATATTCCTAGACAATTTGCAACTGGTTTTCATTTTTTATTATTTGAGGGTTTTGAGTTATTTAGTGTTTTTATTCAAGAGCTCTCCAGTTTGAAATTTCAGCAATCTGGTTGCTATGGTCTAAATTACCCCAGCAACCATGCACTGATTTGAATATGAATAGGAGAGGGGGTGAATAGAAAGATTAGTAATAAAAAATAGCAATAACAAATGTGTAGCCTTATAGAGCATTTGTTGTTAGATGGGGGCAAGGACCCCCGCTGGAAAGAGTCAGAAGAAAAAAAGGCAAATAAATATAAAACATAATATAAAACCATAGAAAGGTTCCTTAGAACTAGCCATTCTATAACATACTTAAAGGGATCCTGTCATCGGAAAACATGTTTTTTTTCAAAACACATCAGTTAATAGTGCTACTCCAGCAGAATTCTGCACTGAAATCCATTTCTCAAAAGAGCAAACAGATTTTTTTATATTCAATTTTGAAATCTGACATGGGGCTAGACATTTTGTCAATTTCCCAGCTGCCCCTGGTCATGTGACTTGTGCCTGCACTTTAGGAGAGAAATGCTTTCTGGCAGGCAACTGTTTTTCCTTCTCAATGTAACTGAATGTGTCTCAGTGAGACATGGGTTTTTACTATTGAGTGTTGTTCTTAGATCTACCAGGCAGCTGTTATCTTGTGTTAGGGAGCTGCTATCTGGTTACCTTCCCATTGTTCTTTTGTTTGGCTGCTGGGGGGAAAGGGAGGGGGTGATATCACTCCAACTTGCAGTACAGCAGTAAAGAGTGATTTAAGTTTATCAGAGCCCAAGTCACATGACATGGGGCAGCTGGGAAATTGACAAAATGTCTAGCCCCGTGTCAGATTTCAAAATTAAATATAAAAAAATCTGTTTGCTCTTTTGAGAAATGGATTTCAGTGCAGAATTCTGCTGGAGCATCACTATTAACTGATTCATTTTGAAAAAAAAAAAAAAATTTCCCATGAAAGTATCCCTTTAAAGTTAACGGGAACTTAAAGTGAACCACCCTACAAACAATGCTGCTCTGCCTTGATGAGGTTTCCCCTTACATTTTCTAACATATGGAACATAAAACTATACAGTGGGCTCATGTGTAGGGCAAGGTAACAACTCGATTGTCTTTATTAAGGTTCCCCGGACTTGTGTAATGTATCTGCTGCAACATATACGTCCATTAAACCTTATAATTTCCCGTCGTATGCAAATTAGCCAGAGCAAAGACCTCTAATGAAGTTGTGCTAGGCAGAATTAAACGCTAGCGCATCTTCGCTTTGATTGCCGAAGTAACGCTAGAGAATATTCGCCAGTGTTCGTCGCCCTGGATGCAATTTTGCATTTTAGTACATTTTGCGTTGTCTGAGCAAATTTTCGTCTGGCGATGGGTGCGAACCCGTCGCTGGTGAATTTTCGACGCTTACTAAATTTACCCCATAATCTCTAAATTGCTGCATAATATTTATTTCAATACTGCCTATTAGTTAAGCTAAGTCAGCACAATGAACAAAAGGTGAATAGAAGGCCTGCAGATTTGGATCCATTATTCCAAACTTCTACAAAAGTACCACCTCCTTTCCTTGCCTGGAATTTAATAACTCGGGACTGAAATAAACCTCTCTCGGGTCCTATCCATTCCAAAACCGTTTTATTTGTACAACATTCTAGTGTTATAATGATGGGAAATTATAGGTGCATACACCAAACTTTTATATAATTAGCTTTTTCTGCTTTTGTTCTGCATTTTATTTTAATAGTTCTAACAGAAATAGCAAGAAAGGTGGGAGGGACAGACGCAGCTCTGTTCATGTATTTGCTGATGTAAGTGTGTGTGAGAGAGACTGGGCACATATGAGAGCGCAGTTTCATTTTGGGATACTCCAGTGGCACATACTCTTACAAAAATATTTTATTTTAATAACAAGTATTTACAAAACTGTTAAAGCTGAGATGCATTGTGTGACGTGTCAGGAGCAGGGTTTCTCTTTCAGGCAGTCCTATCTGTGTCCTGTAGATTGTCAGCTCTCTGCAACTTTGTCCAGCACAAGCAAGGGAGCCAGTATCCGAGTTCTATTTGTCTCTACGGCGCTGCCATTTAGCAGCATCTCATCCAGAATGATATGCACTTTGTCCAGGTTAAACATGATCTGTAAGGCCCCCCCAGTCAAGGAGTTGATCACTTTCAGGCAGAGGAAACGGCTATATACCAGATTACTATGGCAGGCAAGCTTCTGGCTTTGCCTTGTCCCTCACATTCACATACTGATAAAATGGTGCAAAAACTGTCGTATAGCAGTGACTGTCAGTCTGAACTCTTGTTGCTCTGTAGGAGAGTGGCAGGATGACCATCACTGCAACATAAACTGCAAATTCTGAAGCGGACTAGTCCCTGGATCAACTTGTACTATGAGCTATCTTCCATAACCCTGTATTCCCTCACTTGCTAAACAGGAAGAATTCAACCAGTAATAAAAAAAAATCCTCCCTCTCCCCCCCCCCCCCAGGGCAAATGCCCCTAATTTTTTACTTACCCCTCCGTGCAGATTCTGGCCACGGGAGTTCATGGGCGCCATCTTCTTTCTTCTTCGGAAGTTTTGGCACATGTGTAGTTGGGAGTAAATTTCCGGTCCCATACCATTGCGCATGCGCTTAAAGTCACGAAAGTGTTAAAAAAAAACTTTTTGGAAATTTTCATGACTTTCAGCGCATGCGCAGTTGTTCAGGACCGGAACTTTACTCCAACTGCGCATGTGCTGAAAATGCCGTCAAGACACGAAGATTATGGAGAAGAAGAAGATGGCTGCCGAGAACTCTGAGGCCAGAATCTGCACGGAGGGGTAAATAAAAAATTAGGGGCATTTACCCAGGGGGGGGGGTCTACCCAGGGTAGGGTTTTTTTAAACTATGGGTTAAATTCTCCTTTAAAGCTATCTAATGTATCAGCCTGTACAACTGATTCAGGGAGAGAATTCCACATCTTCACAGCTCTCACTGTAAAAAACCCCTTCCGAATATTTCGGCGGAACCTCCTTTCTTCTAATCGGAATGGGTGACCTCGTTTTTTTTTCTACCCATATCTTGTATTTGACCCCAACTAAGATATAATTAATCCTTATTGGAAGGAAAAAACAGCCTATTGGGTTTATTTAACGTTTAAATGGTATTGCAGTATACTTAAGGTATGAAGATCCAAATGACGGAAAGATCTCTTATCTGGATAACCCCAGGTCCCAGAGCATTCTGGATAAGCAGTTCTATACCTGTACTACAACTCACTACAGTCCCCTGCAGAAAAAAAGTCCATATTCAGAAAAGGATACATCAAGTTCACTCTGCAAAAAAGAAAAAGCAAAGGACACAATTAAAAACAATCAAATTTGCTTCTGTTCATTTTTTTCTCTCTTTAAAACTCTCTTCTTTGTTCTTATTTCTCTACTGCTTAAGTGATACACTGCTGTAGTTGACGAGTATTTGATCAAAGGGCTTGTTCAAACGTTTAGCATAATGTAGAGAGTGACATTCTGAGACAACTTGCAATTGGTTTTCATTTTTTTTTTTATTTGTGGTTTCTGCAGCAGCTCTCCAGTTTGAAATGTCAGCAATCTGGTTGCTAAGGTGCAAATTACCAGGAATATGAATAGGAGAGGGCATGAACAGCAAAAAGAGTAATAAAAAGTAGCAATAACATACCCCCCCCTTTTTTTTTTATAAAATCAGACTATTAAAGAAAATCACAAATTTTTCGGAATGTATTAAGCCCCAAGGATAAAAAAAATCCAGCATCTCAGACCTGTCAAGGTTGAATATAAGTCAATGGGAGAAGTCCCAATGATTTTTTGATGTGCGCTGGGTTTTGTGCAATACTCCGAAGTTTTCGGTGGAAAAAGCCCATAAAAATCGTGAAAATCTGATGGAAAGTCATGAAAATCTGATTTTTTTTTCCCCCCGCAAAACAATTTTTCGGGAAAATGGAATAATAAATAAGCATAAAAAACCCAAGCGGATTTAATCGGAGTTTGTAGCAGAAAATATTGAGATAAATTCGGACTTCGATAAATAACCCCCTAAATGTGTAGCCTTACAGAGCGTTTGTTTTTAGATGGAGTCAGTGACCCCCATTTGAAAACTGGAAAGAGATACTGAAACTGATAAAAGGCACAGGATACACAGCAGATAACAGATGAGCTCTGTAGTATACAATGGGATTCTTCTGGACTTATCTGTTATATGCTGTGTATCCTGTGCTTGAATGGCTGCCCCCGTGGCTACACAGCAGCTTGTTTATATAAACTATAGTAGTGTTTATAAAGCAAACCCACTAGTTTCACCAGTTGGTATTGGTGTTACTTGTACTTTTTACAGTAGGTGGAATGATCAGTGTCCCCATGCTTCCACCTATGCCTCATAGTTTGGGGACAAATGCCTTAGGGTGTGTGACCTTCAACAACAAAACACAAGTGTTTTGGCTTATGGGGGTGTTGGGACACTTACTGTGGTTTATGCCTAGCAACAGTAAGCTTCTTCTGCGTTTTTGTTTGCTATGACATGAAGAGACAGTTAAAGGAAACCCGTCACCCAAAAATATTATTGAAAATCCTATTTCATCACATTACTCAAGCAAAATGAACTTTAATTACAAGCAGGCAGGAGTCATTTTGTGGACACTGTTATTAAGACAAGCCTTGCATCATCTCAGAATCTTGTTTGTGCATCAGAATGGGGGACCTGATGTCCATCCCCATGTCCTGGCTACACAATTAAATGGTGAAGAGAACGGGGGAATGTGGGGAGAGCAGTCACATCTAGGAAGTGCTGAATGGAAAGTGAATGTAATTGTCTGCCCAAGGCATAGAGGAGGGGCAGACGATATTTGATTGACAGCTGAAATTTTTAAATGAGCTTACAACAGCTATGAATGCTTTAATAGAAAAACAAACTGGATTTCATGTTTAATTTGAAAAGGACTTTTATTATACAGATGTGTTTGTCTGGATGACAGGTCCCCCATTAAAATGCCTGGTGTGCTATAGGCCTCAAATATCCTGCCTCCTAGTGGGAGAAATGACATGAAGGGACCTCGCTGGACTTGAACAGAAAATGATATAATAGTATAACACTCACCACTCTGCTAAAGTACTTGTCCAAAACCTCCACGAAATTATGAATCAGTTCAAAAACTGCCATTTCGTTCTATGAAAATGGAAATCACAAATAGATAAGAACGTGACTTATGATCATGATTTTTATTATGATAAAATATTATTATAAGACGACTATCTAGAGGATTAGGCAAAAGATAAAGTGAAGCAGTACAGCCGCCCTAATAATAACATTCAAAACGATGATACATGTCATCACTTAATTGTAGCTGATCACTCACATGCTTAAAGGAGAAACAAACCCCTTATTAAAAAAAACCCTACCCCACAGAACCCCCCCCCCCAGCCTAGCTGCTACCCCGGTCAAATGCCCCAAACTTTTTACTTTCCCGTTGGTGCAGATTCAGGGATCGCAGTTCACGGCAGCCATCTTCCGGGTCTTCGGTAATCTGAGACTGAAACCGATGAATCAGCGCATGCGCAGCTGCAGCAATTTCTGAGTTTAAGACAACTGCGCATGCATGAAATTGACGGAAATTGCTGAAGTGCCGGAAGAAGACATGAAGACCCGGAAGATGGCTGCCATGAACTGTGATCCCTGAATCTGCACCGAGGGGTAAGTAAAAGGTTACGGGTATTTGCCGGGGAGCAGGTAGGCTGGGGGGGGTGGACGGAGGGGGTAGGGTTTTTTTAAATAAGGGGTTTGTTTCTCCTTTAAGAGACAATCTTCATTAAAATTAGGATGTTATACAAAGAGGTTTATGGTTGGTAGGGGGCATAAAATAGCTTGGATGGCCACATCCTGCCCCAATGGCTTTCAATTAGAGGAATGACAAAAGATGACAAAGTGAACATGACATGATTATTCATTTTACATGTAGCAATTGTTACTACCCACAACCGCAAAGGATTTTGTAGGAATTTTGTTGCCATGAATAAAACACCTTGGCTGTCAATACCCTCTACTTGGAGTCTTCCTGCATTGCCCAGACCCATCAAGTCTCAACATGACCCAGTCCTCACTTGGAATGGGGAGAAACATGGGAAGGGAAAACACAGCGTCTCCATTAGCAGCAGAGAGCACTTAAGCCTTTCCACCTCACCTCAGATTCATCGATCCCAACGACAATGAAGAGAGACGCATACTGCCTGTAAACCAGCTTAAAGTCTTTGTACTCAATGAAGGAGCACTGACGGGAAGAAAAGAGAAGCATTAGAGTAGGAAGTCTTGTTTCTCTACTAAGAAAATCCACAGATTTAAAGTGCAAGAGAAGTTGCAACTGGGATGATTACTGACTATAGCTCAAATGCCTGGGGTCTCAATATAATTAATATATATATATATTCTACAGTAAGTGATGATTCACCTGATCCTTGGAACGTGACAGGCACAGTCTGATGATGTCTGATTCCAGCAGAGTTCTTCTCTGGACCTCCGTACGTTCATAATACCTTGATAACCTGGTCTGTCCCTGCTTGTTCACGATCAGGAAGAACTTGATCATCTCTACAGCGGAGCTGCGATCCACAGCTGGGAAGGAAATAGAAAACAATATTGTTAGACTTCTGATCCACTGGTAAAAGGCTTCAAGTGGAGCTTGAGGATGTCGCTCCATCTTGAACTGTGTGAAAAACACCAGAGTAAGAGAGAAACCGGAGCTCACGTAGCAGCCATTCAAGAGCTTTCCTTATTATTTTCAGCCTCAAACTACAGGGATCTGGTATGATACAGACAGAAGGATTATGTAATGTATAAACTATTTCTGATTGGCTTGTGCAACCTGCAACTTATTGATCATATTTCTAAATAAGAGACTGCAGAAATTAGATTGTTGTTGGACTGGGGCACCAGGGGCCAACCTGACCTTAAAGGAGAACTAAACACCCTGCCACGTTAAGTCCCCACTGCCCCCCTCCCTCTGCACAGACTTACCCCAGAATTCTGTCCCCTCTTGAAATAGTGACCGCACATGCAGAGTGAGCTCCGCTGCGCTCACGGGCACCATCTTTTTCTCTTCGATAATCTTGGTGAAGTCAGATGCCTAGAGGCGCATGCGCAGTTGGAGCATTCTTCTGGTTCGCGACAACTGCGCATGCTCCAAAAGAGACGGAAATTGCAGAAGGGGAGGAAGAAGACACGAAGATTACTGAAGAGAAGAAGATGGCGCCCGTGAGCTCCGCTGCACTCACTCTGCATGTGTGGTCACTATTTCAAGAGGGGACAGAATTCTGGGGTTAGACTGTGCAGAGGGAGGGGGGCAGTGGGGACTTAACGTGGCAGGGTGTTTCAAGTAGGGATGCACCGAATCCAGGATTTGGTTCGGGATTCAGCCTTTTTCAGCAGGATTCGGCAGAATCCTTCTGCCTGGCCGAACCGAATCCAAATTAGGGTGGGGAGGAAAATTGTGTGACTTTTGGTCACAAAACAAGGAAGTAAAAAATGTTTCCCCTTCCTATCTTAATTTGCATAAGCAAATTGGTTCAGTATACGGACGAATCTTTCGTGAAGGATTCGTGGTTTGGCCGAATCCAAAATAGTGGATTCGGTGCATCCCTAGTTTCAAGAAGGGACAGAATTCTGGGTTAAGACTGTGCAGGGGGAGGCAGGGAGGGGAGCCAGTGGGGACTTAACATCGCTAGGGGTTTAGTTCTCCTTTAAGGACCCCCCCAGTGTGCAATGTGAATCAGTGGTGTCTGGTACATACACTAATACAACAAGCCTACTGGTGGGGAAATGTTACACTATGTGGCCATAATGGGCTATGAACATGGGGCACACAGGAATTACTCTGCAGGACCAGTGAGGAAACCAAGGGCATTCCTTCTACCCCCTTCTCTTACCACTATTTACTTCCTATTGGCTGATTAAACTCTTAAGTATTCAAGTCATTCTATTGGAATGTATTTATTCGGACACGAGTCACACAATGAGCACTTGGAAAAGGGGGAGGGCGACAAAGGGAGAGGACAATACCAAAACGAATTACCAGCAGGACACAGAATAGGTTATAATCAAGCAAAAATGTATTTATTTAGCCCAAAAACATACCAAAGGGGCAACGTTTCAGCCCTCAACCACTTTTATAGTGACTGGAGGAGGTGTAGGTACAAGCCCCATCTCTTCCTTACTGTAACATCACAGATAAACACACATAAAGTGATGAATATTCACCATCATCATGTGAAATCAAAAAGTTCATATGAAGTCCATGTGAAAAACATAAGTCCATGCTCAGACGCCAGTGAGACTCATTCTGCATCCCCCGCACCAGGTCCGGACTGAGAATTAAAATAGGCCCTGGCATTTCAGGTACATAAAGGCTAAATAGTGACTTTCTATGGGACTTTATAGCAGCCCCTCTGGCATCTGCCAGAACCCACAGATTGCCAGTCCGAGCCTGCCAGCACTCAGCACCTTCCTGAGACACTTTGTGATATACAAGAAAAGATGTCGGCCCTCAGGGGGTCCTATGCTGATCTTAATTACACAGAAAATGAACAGGGAGAGGAGGATGGCACAGATATGGAAAGGCAGAATCAGCAAAGGCCCTTATAGGAGTTATGAGGAGTGTCTGGAATGAGAGGTTGATAGAAGCTCATCACTGCTATATATATATATATATATTAGGGATGCACCAAATCCAGGATTCGGTCAGGATTCAGCCTTTTTCAGCAGGATTCGGCCAAATCCTTCTGCCTGGCCGAACAAATCCTAATTTGCATATGTAAATTAGGGGCTGGCAGGGAAATCACGTGACTATGACACAAAAGATTTTTTTCCCCCCACTTTTTCCTTTCCTCACCCTAATTTGCATATGCAAATTATGATTCGGATTCGGTTCGGTATTCGGCCGAATCTTTCACCAAGGATTTAGGGATTCGGCCGAATCCAAAATAGTGGATTCGGTGCATCCCTAATATATATATATATATATATATATATATATATATATATACTGCCCATTCTCGTCTACAAGACTTCTCTCTGACTTCTGCTTTTCTCTGGAATTCTCTGCCTCGAGCAGTCAGACTTCTCCTTCTTTCCAAACTTCAAGCGCTCCTTAAAGACCCACCTGTTTAAAGAGGCCTATTCGATGTACCTTAATTAATCATTGCTGTATCAAAAATGACAAAATGTTTATACAATCCTAATGTCTCAATTGTACCCTAACCTTTTAGTTTGTAAACCCTATTGTACTCTGTAATCCTTGTCTGTTATCCACCATTTATTCCCTGTTTACTATAACTGCAGTAAAGCACTGCGTATCTTGACAGCTTGACAGCGCTATATAAATAAATGATGATGATATATATATATATATATATGATATGTGTATCTGTTGCATATTAAGTGGTTCAGCTTTCTGTAAGCTTTTTATTATGTTATAAAATGGCTAATTCCAAACAACTTTTCAGTTGGTCGTCGTTATTTGCCTTCTTCATCTGACTATTTCCAACTTTCAAATGGGGGTCACGGGCTCCATAAAAAAACAAATGTGCTGTAAGGCTAGAAATTCATTGTTATTGCTACTTTTTATTACTCCTCTTTCTATTCAGGCCTCGCCTATTCATATTCCAGTCTCTTATTCAAATCAATGCATGGTTGCTAGGGGAATTTGGACCCTAGCAACCAGATTACTGAACCTGCAAACTGGAAAGCTGCTGAATAAAAAGCTAAATAGCTCAAAAACCACAACTTACAAAAAATGGAAAGCAATTGCAAATGGTCTCAGAATATCACTCTCTACTCCCTACTAGAAGTTTATTTAAAAGTGAACAACCCCTTTTAGTTCTCTAGTCTCCCCATCTCGTACCCTATAGTGTTCTGGCCGCAGCCGTCAATCACACTCAATGTTCTTTGGCGATAGTTCCATAGACAGCAGAACATACGATCACTCTCAGTCATTCAGATGCTCTCGTTTGGGTTTTCAAGGGCCACAATGACAATAAATATGAAAGCGATGGCCGGTTACCTATTAATAGTCAGTACGGATCACACCGGGAACGTCCCATCAGGGGAGTAACCAGAAAATCGGAAACCAGCTGACTACTGATCATTTCCTGTCGCTTCATGCGTCTCCATTCCAGGCGGAACTCCGTCACCGCTACAGCGCTAGGCGGGGCAGGGGTCACGTGACACATATTGCCTTTGTGACGTCAGGAGGCCCGCGCATGCGCCTTGACGCTGTCAGCGGGAGGCGGTGTGTGAGGCCGGTGTTTCCCAGAGTGCCCCGCGGAGCTTACCGGACCCCGGAGGGAAGTTAGAAATAAAAAAATGGCGAGTACCAGGACTTCGCTTCTGCTCATTTTATAGAAAGGACGGCGGCGGCGGGCTCCCCTCTGGGGGGCCGATAGTTACCGGCCGCTGGATCTCCTTGCTGACGGCTTCTCACCGGGGAGACTTTCTCTGCGTACGACCGGGGCGCGTGTCTTGTACCGGAGCAGTAGTGAGGGTTATTGGGCAGGATGGAGGATCTTCCGGCGGCTGGAGGAATGGCCGCCTCTCCGCGGTTACAGCAGGCCGTGGGTCCGGCCCAGTCCCAGGGAGCCCCGTGTGAGTCTGCCTGTGATCTGACCAGCCGCCCCCCTCAGTACACTATCCCGGGGATCCTGCACTACATCCAGCACGAGTGGGCCCGTTTCGAGATGGAGAGAGCGCACTGGGAGGTGGAGAAGGCCGAGCTACAGGTAAGGGGTCGGGGGGAACAATAGGGGACGGGGACCCCCGGGATACAACAGCGGCGCCCCCTACAGACTCGCACCTAATCCAGCCCTCTCAGTCTCACTCACTGCACTTCACTCACTTCAACCACAACTCTCTCTTCCCCCGGCCGGACTTAAGCAGTTAGGGACTTGCAGGGAGTCGGGTCTGACACAGGTGGAAGTGCCCGGGGGGAATGTGCGGGGACAGGAAGCTGGGCCTTGTCTGGTCACTTGTACGTCGCCATCTTGTCAGGGCCGCTTGTAGGGCAGGGCAGAGAGGGCATTTGCTCTTGTTCCTTCATTATGTCACGGGAGAGAATAGGAAGTGTGTGACAGTTGTCTCTATACACAATGTGCTGCCCTCTGGCTGCCTCTATATTGCACCACTGAGCTGCTCACCCATATCCACGGCTTGCTGGGACTTGTACTTCATACGTCTCCTCCCTGACCTCCATATCGACGACACCCTAAACTTCTTGCACTGCCCTGCAACCTTTAGATCAATATTGGGATGGATATTCTGCTCATTAGCTCCCACACTAACTCGTGACACAGTCAGGTAACTGAACTGTAAAGGCTCAGGCCTGGGGCCAAGTCACATAGTGGCCTGTCATTCCCAGGCCCAGCTCCTATTCATCCTGTCCGCAGCCATTCACTTGCTTCATTTCAGCTGCCCAGTGATTGCCTATTGCTATTGGCAGGGTGACTAGAGATTAGTGTCAGCTCTGTTGGGCTATACCAGAGTACTGACAGTCAGTGAGCATTGCCTTAGGGTTGCGGCAAACGGGCAGATTCAGGGAGATTTAGTCGCCTAGCGACTAATCGCCTCTTCTGCGGGGCGACCATCTCCACAAACTGCCTTCCGTCTGCTTGAATGAAGAATCGCCTGCTCTAATACACTCGCGGCGATTCAATTTACAAAGTTGCCTCACATGGAAACTTCGGGCGACTTCGCAAATTGAAGCGAAGTGAGTGTATTAGCACAGGCGATTCTTCATTCAAGTAGACGGAAGGCAGTTCAGGGAGATTGTCGCCCCGCAGAAGAGGAGTCTGACCCAACCCTAATGTCAGCAGGCAGTTGGCAGCCAGAAACAAAAACACCCCTGGTCTTTGATTGATGTTATAGACAGATTGGTGCACATAAGTACTTTACATTTATAAAGAAGTTCATTTGTTGCACAAGTCAACCCTGATCTAAGGTGCAACCTTATTCCCTTCATACAAGTATTTCACCGGTGCTAAAAATAGCCATTGCCTGTCCTTTCATTTAAAGTACAACTTTGACTTTTATCCCCACATTATCATAAATTGATTTCATTCTATCCATTCTTGCGCGCTCTGGCCACATGTCTTAATTTTGTCTGGTCGAGTTTTAAAAGGGGACAATACAAATTCTTTAGAGGAAAATCATTTTTAAGTATTTATTATACACCAAAGCTGATCAAATTCCAAATCCGAAAATACTCCATATAAAACCTGTCGAGGTCATGTAGAAGTCAATGGCATTGTGATCTGCTCTGGTTTTTGTACGATAATCTTAAAAAGTTGGGGTTTTCAGGCGACGGCTCTAAAAAATCGAGCAATTTGTGTGTCAAACTTGAACAATTTGTACAATCTGAATTGCCCTACTAGTTTGTAAAGACTGTTGCTGCACTGACTGTTTTGAGATGACTTTGTTTCAATCAATATGCTGTGAATACAAATTCTATTCATATTTTAGTTTGTAAGGAGTGTGTGATTGTAAAGACCACGTTTGAGCACTTTTTTCTGTGCCACTTGCAAATATAATGGCATTGATTGGTGGGGACTGGAGATGTTGCTTTTATTATTTTAGCTAACCGTTCATGTGTGTGAATAATTGCCAGAGCTGGGACATTCGCTTAGTTGTTACTAACTTTCTGACGGTATATACATCAAAAATAGTGTTTGCTTGATCTTCAACTTCCTAAGAAAACTAAAACTGTGAACGTGGACAGGCTCCTCATTTAGCCTGAGTGTGTGACAAACTGCCACAAAGCTTAGAAGAATTTTTATGAATCTAGAATTCTGAATATGTAAGAGCATGGAATGAAACAATGTCCAATGATTTAGAACTGCAAGCTGTCATGTACATGTAATATATCTGTCCTGGCCACAATGCTCGAATGTTCTGCTTTGTTTAATTTTGAGCAATTGTGTTCTGCCCAGCATCTCCCCAGTTTGCATGACTTTGTGTTCCACAATGTTGCTATCCTTTGTGTTCTTTTGGATGTTACAAAGATACTTTAGCAAAAGGTGGCCACTTCTGATCAAGCCTTTAGCAATTTTAGCCTTGGCTTCCACAATGATGCTGAATCACATTTCTAGTAACTTTGTATCTAAACTTCCATGATACTCCGACAAGAAACCACAATTGTTCTTCCCATTTGGCAATAAAGTGTAAATCTTCAACAGGAGGATACAGTTCCTTTGTTACCAGGAAATTATATAAAATCCAGGAAAATCAGGGAAATGTGTTAAAGTAACTTTTTTTTCAAATACTGAAAATATATAAACAAAGGAGTCCATTTTACTTTGTTTTACTTTGAGATAAAATATTTTCTGTGTTGATAATAATGGTTAAGCATTGCAGCGTTAATGTTACACAATGGGGGACATTTACCAAGCCTCTCACATACACAACCTAAAGCAATAAGTGTTTGGTGCAGGACTGTATAAGGGGCAGACTAATTTTAATTGACTATTTGCAGGCAGAACCATGGCAAAATCTACCCTTGGTTAGTATTTTAAACCTCTTTATTTCACAAATAACATTCATAGAGGGAAAAAACAGTTTTTAAGTACAATCAGGACAACATTTTGATGCAAAATCCAGGAAAACACTTAAATCAAGGAAATGCACCCATTGAAATGCATTATAATTTGGCGGGTTCATACAATTCAAACAAATAGAAGCAGTAGCACACCTAGTCTCTCAGTATCCTCACCGGTGCTTGGGGTTAAAGGAGGACGGCACCTCCAACAATTGGTCAATAAGATGAAACTCCAGCACACGGATGCTTAAGGGTTCATAACCCGTGTTTATTGTCAATGCCAAACAGGAAACAACGTTTCGGGGGCGTACCCCTTCGTCATGTGACCTGACGAAGGGGTACGCCCCCGAAACGTTGTTTCCTGTTTGGCATTGACAATAAACACGGGTTATGAACCCTTAAGCATCCGTGTGCTGGAGTTTCATCTTATTTATAATTTGGCGGGACCACAAAAAGAAAATGTTAAATGTGGGAAAACTTAAAATCAGGGTTTTTAAAATCGAGGTTCCACTGTAGTTGTATGCTGGAAATGAGCACCAGTTTGTAACACTGAAGCTATAATATTATCCAGGGCAGTCACAATAGAGAGAGAGAAGACACAACAGCTGCTGGGAGCCCAGGAGGCTTCTGACTGCTGAACTTGTACAAAACCTTTCTATTCACCAGTTCTTTCCCTACATTTAGCTCCGTTAGTAAAGAAGCTCTAAAAAGTTTGTCCTGTCTGCCTGTTTGAATTATGCTATTAAGCTTCTCTACACTTACTAGTCCTCTTGTCTTTCAGTTCCTCAATGGTCATTTGAAAAAATGCAGACGGTTATTGAGAAATGCATAGTGAAAACACACAAAGTTTCAATATATTTACAAATCTCTTGGGTTACAGTTGACAAGTGTTCTCTTTATCACAAACATTTGGGTTAGTGCTGTAACCTGTGGCATCCAGTCAGCATTTAACTTTGGGCTAATCAGTGGTTGTATGCACTAGTGCTTTTCCCCCATAGCAACACATTTTTGGTGTAAGTGTTTTGAATCTACAGTCGCTGGTGGATCTCTCCGACTTTCCACTCATTGGCTGCAAAGGAGTTAATACTTCTCTTGAGTGACTACACTTAAGGCTTGTCATGCTATTTACTGGATATCACATTGCAGAAAAACAAGGCCTTAGGAAGTGTCATCTCCTGAAAATAATTGTAACATCACCAAGTGAGATCACCTTGCTTAGCGGCTCAGGCTTCAGCACTCGCTAACAAACTGGATCACCTTCCACGTCTAAATTAGATCACTTTGGATACACAAATATCCAGGAGACTTAAGTTCTTAGTAAAGCCTTGTCTTAAAGGAAAACTATACCCCCCAAACAATGTAGGTCTCTATTAAAAGATACTGAGGTAAACAGCTCATGTGTAAAACCCTGCTTCATGTAAATGAACCATTATCATAATAATATACTTTTTTAGTAGTATGTGCCATTGGGTAATCATAAATAGAAAATTGCCATTTTAAAAAATAGGGGCCGACCCCCTGAGATCGTAAGATTCACTGTGCACACATACAAACCACATGTAAGGTCACATGAGCCAATTAACAGACAGAGTTCTGCCTTTTGCTTCCTCACTTCTTCCTGTTACAGTTAGTGTTGTAGTATTTCTGGTCAGGTGATCTCTGAGGCAGCACAGATAGAGTCATGAAATGGTGGTTCAAGGCAAGAGATGTAAAAGGGCAATATTTATGTAAATATATATTCCAGTTTGGTAAGATTCTTTAATATGTCATTCAATTTGATATAAACTATCTGTTGCTTAAGTATTCATTTTGGGGGTATAGTGTTCCTTTAAAGGCTCACCTTCCAAACACTTTTTTCACTTCAATTGTTTTCAGACTGTTCACCAGAAATAGACTTTTTTCAATTACTTTCCATTTTTTATCTTTTACCATTTTTCCAAAATCTAAGTTTATAGTTGAATGTTCGTGTCTCTGATGTTTCAGTCTGGCAGCTCAGTAATTCAGGTGCAGATTATGAACTGTTAAAATTTTTAAACTTTGAGTTGATACTTTTTTCAGTAGCATCATCTCTGGAGTATTAGCAACTATTGTATCAATTCTAACAGCTGCCTGTAATGAAACTCAGGGATTCTGCTGGACAGGGACAAAGATAAGAATTTTATCAACTAAATGTATCAATTTAGAACAGTTTACAGGGTCGGGGACCCCCCCTCCCCAGAACTGCTTTAGAAGGTGAAAAAGGACACTTTACCCATCAATATTAGAAAAAAGGTCACACATAGAAATTAGAAAGTCATTGGAAAAAGTCTTTATTTCTATATCTGAAACCAACTGAACTAAAAAAGTGTTGGAAGATGAACAACCCCTTTAAGTGTAGGCAATGAAATGTGCAGGCCTGCTGTCAACCTTCTCTTTATATTTCTACCACCTTTATGTATTTTATACATTTCTTCAGTTAACAAAATTTTAATGCTGTGATAAAATCCAGACAAAAGGGGGTTTTATTTACACATACACATTCAAATAGCTTTCTTTATATTGCTTTCCATGACTGCACATTCTTAGAAATGTTTTATTTTTGCCGTTCACGCTGCGTATAGGTTTCTATTGCAGAAGCTGCTGTCCCAGTAAAAGAACTGTTGTTTCTTGACAAACTCAAATCCCCTTGGTGGCAGATACCATTACAAAATCCTATTCATATGTTTGGAATGGTAAAAGCTATGACTGTGCTCAGGGCCTATAGCCGGGACATGCAGCTTGTTTTGTTTCTGAACATTCCTGCAGCGTTGGAATCATCATGGCCGGCATTCTCTACGCTGCTTCATTTCTAAGGTGCCAGGAATACATTTGTATACCTCCCTGGCAGAACTGCAGCAGTTAAAATACCTCTGCCCAGCTATAAGCTACTTTGTAAATTCACTGTCTATAATAGGAACTGGCCTCCATTCCCAAAGCAGCATCTGCATAGTCAGCATCTTCCCAATTCACTGCCAACATGGGCATTACTTAAAGGGGTTGTTTACCTTCCAATACTTTTCTCCAGTTCAGTTGTTTTCAGATAGTTTACCGGAAATATACTTTTTTTTTATTTACCTTCTATTTGTGACTGTTTTTCTAATATTGCAGTTTTCACCTTCTTTTGTCTTTTTGAAGCAGCTCTGGGAGGTCAGTCGCCAACTCTAAACTGTTTTAGATGGATATATTAGTTGATACATTCCTTATCTTTGGCCCTGGTGAGCAGAATCCCAGAGTTTCATTAAATGGGTGGTGAGCTTTTAGTATGATGTTGAGAGTTATATTCTGAGACAATTTGCAGTAGGTTTTAATTTTTTATTATTTGTGGCTTTTGACTTATTTAGCTTTTTATTCAGCAGATCTCCAGTTTGAAATTTCAGCTTTTTGGTTGCTAGGATCCAAATTTACGCTAGCAACCATGCATTTGTTAAATGAAAGGCTGGAATATGAATAGGAATAGAAAGATGAATAGTAAAAAGTAGCAATAATAATATATTTGTTGCCTTACATAGCATTTGTTCTTTAAAGGGGAACTCCACAAAAACATAACTTGAGCTTTTTGAAAAGTAAACTTCAAGCAACTTTGCAATATAATTAATAATTTAAAAAATATGCAGACTTTTCATGATTTTTAATGGTTTCCCTAAGCCTAGCCCCTTACTCTCCTTCTGATGGTCTGACTACTTTGCTGAGCTGGCTGACTACTGTTACTTTGTATCAACAGACATCTGTCCTCAGCCTGCATCCTCCAAACCCCACAATTCCCTGAACATGTGATTTCAATAAGGAAAGGAACATCACAGTGCAATGCATTGTTGGTTATATAGTTCCTGCATGCTGTCTGTAAGCTGTGGAGAAGTTGTTACAATTTGTAACATCAGTGTTTAGTCCCTCCTACCCTGCCAGGATTTCAAAGGATGCAAAAAGAGAAGAACTGTTAAACAGCTGGATTTCAGCATAGAAAATGGAATTTCTTCATACTTTTTGAAGAAACTGTGTATATTAGGGGTTTCTGTGGGCCTCTTTTTCAAATTTTGGTCTGGAAGGCGGAGTTCCCCTTTAAATGGGGTCAGTAACCCCCATTTGAAAGCTAGAAAGAGTCAGAAGAAGAAGACAATTAATTAAAAAAGTATAAAAAATGAATAATGAAGACCAATTGAAAAGTTGTTTAACATTGGCCATTCTATAACATGCTAAAAGTAAACTTGAAGGTGAACCACCCCTTTAGAGGCAGCAGTTAGAATTGATACAATCATTGCTAATATTCCTATCGCCAATCGCAGCACTTATTTGGCACCCCAAGAACATTTTTCATGCTTGTGTTGCTCCCCAACTCCTTTTACTTCGGAATGTTGCTCATGCTTTCAAACGGTTGGGGATCCCTGCTTTAATGTAATAAGGGGAAAGCCTTTTTTCTGAAGCAAGGTCAGTGTTTCACCAAAGAACTGGAGTATGTTACAAATATACTGAGACTGCGACTTGGCATTGTTTGGAAACAAATACAATTACAACCTGTAAGGAGAGACAACCAGATCTTGTTACAGAGAACCTGTTGCAATAGTTACACATTAAAAAAATACATTGTGTTTAGGTGTCCTCACCACACTGGCATAAACACTGTTTGGAAAATGAATCACCACCCGTATGCTCTGGATAAAGTAATAAATACTTTGTTTTTAGTTTATTAAAGTTCATCCATCTGTGCCATTTAGCAATGAAAGCAGAAATGTCAAGCACAGTGCTCCCAGTGTTTGCTGCTCTCACACATTCTAATACGATATCACTTCATTTATGTATTATGTGTGTTCAGGTTTGAAATGTTTTTTTTACAAATTAAAAATGAAGACCAATTGAAAGTTGCAAATAGCTATTCTATAATATATTAAAAGTTAACTTAAAGGTGAACCACCCCTTTAATAGGTTGACAGAAAAGGGAATTCGCATGTGGTTGAGCGTTAATTGATTTTTTTACCAATCCCAAACCAGTGATGATGAATCTCTAGTACTTGCTTTCAAATATAGTATCTCTATGAGACCTGAGCTTCCCCGCCCGTACTGTGGGCCTTCCTCGTGGCAGTTGTCTTGCTCACTCATAAGCCAAGCAGGCTGGAGCTGGTGTAGGTGGCAGTTATGGGAATATGGCAGTGAGGAAGGCAGCAGCTGGGTGGCAAGGTTGCTGACATGACATTACATGAATGGAGATTGAGGGGAGGAACACAGCTGTCATAGGACAACTATACTTGTGAGAATTTACAGAAACTCTATGTACACAAGCAAAGGCTGAATATACTTTAAAGGACAACTGCATTAGTTGGCATTAAAACATGCTGTGCAGCAAGTAAGACACATTGTTGGGCCTAGGGTAAAAAAAATCTCATAGGTGGTCCACTACATCGTGCCCCGCCTCCATTACACTTTTTTTTTTTTTTTTTGCATGGTTTTCTCACTCCCACTGGGATCTGTTTCTAAAAGAAGCTTCATTAAAAAGCCCATTCAGTTACAGTAGCTGATGGCTACCCATTCTTGACTGTGAGCACTGGTAAAATATCTATTTTTTGCCAAGTTTTTAAAGGGGTTATTCATCTTTAAAAATACTTAGTATGTTGTAGCGAGTCACATTCTGAGTTTTTTGTGTTTTTTTACTTCTTTAGCTTTTTATTCAGCAGCTCTCAAGTTCAGCAATCTGGTTGCTAGGGTTTAAATTAACCTAGCAAGAATACATTGATTTGAATAATAGACTGCAATATGAATAGGAGAGGCCTGAATAGAGAAATGAGTTCTAACAAGTAGCAGTAACGATAAATGAGCATTTGTTTTTAGATGGGGTCAGTGACCCCCATTTTAAAGCTGGAAAGAGTCAGAAGAAGGCAAATCATTCAAAAGAAAAAAATGTTGAATGTTGCTTAGCCAAAAACATACAAAATGTGGTGGTTCACCTTTAAGTTAACTTTTAGCATGTTATTCTAAACAATTTTTTAATTGGTCTACTTTATTTATTTTTATATAGTTTTCGTAATTATTTGCCTTTTTCTTCTCATCCCAGCTTTTAAATCGAAAAAACAAATGCTCTGTAAGACTGTAAATTTATTGTTACTCCTATTTCTATTTGGGTCTTCTCTTATTCATATTCATGTCTCTTTTTCAAAGCAGTGCATGGTTACTAGGATAATTTGTACCCTAGCAACTAGGTTGCTGAAATTGCAAACTGGAGAGCTGTTGAATAAAAAGCTAAATAACTCAAAAATCACGAATAATGAAAACTTGCAAATTGTCTCAGAATATCACTCTCTAGATCATACTAAAAGTTGATGTAAAGTTGAACAACCCTTTTAAAGCATCTCTGCGCCAAGTTCCTTCAGCAGAAGCTCCAATTTATGTTTTCAAGGACAACATAGTATAGTGGGGCTGTGTTAAAGGAATGATTGAAAATCACTCTGTGCCCCTGACTATATATGCCCTACTGCTGCATGCCTTTGAAATTGACTTTACTATGAACTGTTAATGATAAACAGCAAAAGCAACAGCATAATCTATTCATGATCCGCATGTCAGCAGTTCCATGTGATCGTATGAAGAATGCCGCAGCCAAGGTTAAACATGCATATACAAGTTTGCTGAAAAGGAATAACTTATAAACCCAGATAGCAAATGGGATATATAAGGGGAATGACAGACAAAACATTGTATACATATTATATATTTTATCTTTACTGTTCTACCATGCTTTTATATGGTACATTGTATGGGACCTGATATCCAGAATGCTTGCGACCTGGACTTTTCCAGATAAGGAGTCTTTCCGTAGTTTGCATCTCCATACCTTGGCATTGTTCACCTTTAAATTAATTTTAAGTATGATGTAGAGAGTGATATTCTGAGACAATTTGCAATTGGGTTTCATTTCATATTTTATTATTTGTGGGTTTTTAGTTATTTAGCTTTTTATTCAGCAGCTACCCATTTTGCATTTTCTGCAATCTGGTTGCTAGGATCCGAATCATTCATGTCTCTTATTCAAAGCAATGCATGGTTATTAGTCATTTGGACCCTAACAACCAGATTGCAACCAACTAAACTTGCAAACTGGAGAGCTGCTGATTAAAAAGCGAAATAACTCAAAAACCACAAACGATAAAATATGAAAACCAATTGCAGTTTGCAAGTTCAGCAATCTGTTTGCTAGGGTCCAAATTACCATAGCAACCATGCACTGATTTAAATAAGAGAATGGAATATGAATAGGAAAGGTCCTGAATATAAAGAAGAGAAATAAAAATATCAATAACAATAAATATGTTGCCTTACAGAATATTTGTTTTTAGATGGGGTCAGGGACTCCCATTTGAAACCTGGAAAGAGTCAGGAGAAAATGGGAAATTAGTAAAAAAAAAACTATACAAAATAAATAATGAAGACCAAATGAAAAGTTGCTTTATGACATACTAAAAGTGAACTTAACGGTGAACCACCACTTTAAGTCTACTAAAAAATTATTTAAATGTTAAATAAACCCAATAGGATTGTTTTCCCACCATTAAGGATTAATATTTTAGTTGGATCAAGTATAAGGTAATGTTTTGTTATTTGAGAGAAAAGGGAAAAACATTTTTAATCAAATTATTCAACATTTTAAATAGTCTATGGGAAATGTCCTTCTTGTAATTCAAAACAATCTGGATAACGGTTTTCTGTATGATGGATCCTATATCCGAGCAGGGTAAATGTTGTAAGTAGGCTTGGGTGAATTTGCCCAATTCGTCGCTGACGCCCATTAAAGTCTATGGGCATCATTTTTTTTGTTGTGCGGAGATATTTTTTTCTGACGCACGACGCCCTATACGAGTCTTTGTGTCTCATTTCCACAGCTAAACAATGGGAAAAAATTTGCCCATCCCTAGTTGTAAATTTATTCCCATAATCTTAGTTTCTGGCGGATATTTCAGAGATATGCACGTCTGTTCTGGCATCTGATCATCATTATGAGAAAGTGAACTTTATCTGGCAGTCAGTCAAGGGGCCCATTTGTGCAAGTTTTGCCTATTGCGTTGCATGCATGTCCTCGCTGAGGGTAGGCTACATACCAGGCCTTGTTCTTCTCTGTGAAACAGGATAGTCTTAGGGGGTTATTTATCAAAGGTCGAATTGGGAATTTTTTTTTTACTCTAATAAATTTGAATGTACAACTTGGATATGAGGTTATTTATGAAAAAACTTGAACGTCTAATATTTGATCTAGTAGTCCCGGCCCAAAAATTCAAATCTAATTTGAATCAAGTTTTCCTCTGAAAAAAACTCAACTGTCAGGTAGCTGATTAATACATATTCAAATGGTTCAACTAACCATTAACTTGTAAATGAACTCCGCAGGTTTTAGCTGGTGAATATTCGAATTAGAACTGTATCCATGGTTGAGGTGTGATAAATCTCCCATTTAAATTTACATTCCAGTTGGTGCTTTAAAATTAAAATTTGTCTTTGAATTTACCATTCGCACCTTATTTACACCTATGCATTTGTTGCTGTATGTTGTTGATATATTTAGAAACGCCAAAATAAAAAGATTTGTAATAAAATTTGAATATGCAAATTCAGATTTGGTTTGGCCAGTATGCTGAAGCTTATATTACATTTTCATTTTTGCCATAGTTCCCCTTTAATTGTCTAGTCCAATACGAACAGTTGGCAACTAAGTAACATGCTATTAAATATCAAATTAATATTTCAACATGCCAAACAATGCTTGGTCAATACCTTGACTGGAAAACAGACTATCATGGCTGAGCTGCATGGTTACATACATATTAGCTTACTTCTATAAAATGTACATACTAAACCCATTTGTTTTTGGTGCTTATGGCACTTAACACATTAATCCTACCGCTTTAAGCTTTATTAAGTAAACCTGACCGGGCAGTGGTCCAACCATTTGATTGCACTTTCGGCTGTCCAAGACTGCATGCGTGTGCAGCATAACTGTCTGGGGACAATACCCATGTTCAATTCAGGATGGCAGAGAGGCATTTGGGAAGTGGCCAAATATGCTGCTGCCCATACTGGTGAATTTTTCAGCACTGTCCTGGGGAATAAGGTCAGCAATTGTAAGCAATCAGGGATTTTGAATTTCATTGTCCGTTAACATGTCACAATATCCCTTTTACATATGACACTCGTTAGTTCTAGTCCTTTCCAGAAGCAGATTATAACTCATTTGATTTTAATAAGTATGAGCTTTACATATTTCTGCAAAATTAGTCCCTTGTAGGAATAAAAATGTTTGTTGAAGTTGTTTAGACCCTGGGCTTTTCTAATTGAGCCAGACATAGGCCTGCATGAGAGATTGGCTTCAAGTCATCCATGAGCCAGTCAGGGGCACAATCAGTGATAGCCCAGGGGCTTGCTAGCATACCAATTAAATGAATATGCCCCTGTAGCTCAAAATGCTCCAAACTGAGTTGTTGAGGTGCAAACTGGATGCCCAAGCAGCCTAGGGCAAATTGCAATACAGAGCATGTACAGTGCACAGTTGTTCATCTAAATGAAGTCTTGTGTATTATACATCATCATACATCTTCAATAAGAAAGGACATTTTCCAGCATACCTCCAGCCCATGGCTATGCTTACTGTTCTACATCAAAACCTTCTTCTCTCTGAAACAGGCAACGTCATATGGGTTTCCAGGAAGCATAAGTCGATTTTTAAATTGCAAGCTTTTTAAAGTAGATCTCATCATGAAGAATGATATACTAAGCCTGAGTAACACCACAGACAGACCTGTGCTTTTCACAATGTATACAAGCCAGGCAGTAAATTGGATTTGTAATCTAAGAAGACCTAGATAAGTGGTGTCCAACGGTTTACATATAGTGGGCCCAGTATTTTCTAAACTACATGTTCAATAATTTGATATTGGTTTAGCTCTTGAGGAGCTTGGGTGGGGGTCAATGAAATCTCTTAGCGACACACTGCACTCCAGTTGGACAGCCCTATAATAAGTGAATGGAGGGGTTAGTGTAACCTTTGTTAGACATTCCTCTCCACGCATTCCCTCTTCCTGTGCCCGTATGGGTAACACAATGTGCACCTGATAGTAGTAGTAAATATTTATGCAGCTAGATCTGTGTACTGAAATGCTCCTCTCCTGTTACAAGAGTACAATGTGCACTAAACTCTTTGCTTGCTACAGCATCTGATAAGCTTGCCATCATGTTACATGTAGCCAAGGCAATCCTTCACTGAAAAAACAGATTATTCAAGCCCTTTCTTCATAGGCAACGGCCAGGCAATATAACTGGGCCTAAACTTCCCCAGTTTTGTGTAAGCCAAGTTGTTTGCTTTTGCCCCTTTTACCCAATACACACTGTAGTATATAGTGTAATGTGCTACATTTAGAAACGTGGGTGTAGAGAAAGACTGCCTTCTTCCTTGATCTTCCTCAATCTCTCCCACACAGAGTAGAGTCATTGTGATGATTGTTTTTCTAGCTGTACTGGGGGTTTATGTAATGTGTCACAGGACACTGTACTAGTCTGTCTTTAGCTTCTTCTTTAAAGGATGATTCAGAAATAACAAAGTAGTAGGCTAGAAACGCTACCCCTTACTAACCTCAGAAAGTTATCTTCATCGTTTCTGCGGATACACAGCTCTGGGCTACTGTCAGTTTCTTAAGCTTAGGAGCTGACTCACAAACTATCATTTTACGTATGTATATGTACTACTACTACCACTATTTTGGATTTGTCCGACCCCTAAAACCCTCACAAAAGATTCAGGCGAATACCGAATCCTAATTTGCATACGTAAATTAGGAGTGGGAAGTGGAAAACATTTTTTACTTCCTTGTTTTGTGACAAAAAGTCACGCAATTTCCCTCACCGCCCCTAATTGGCATATGCAAATTAGGATTCGATTCAGCCGGGCAGAGGGATTCGGCCAAATCCAAAGCCTGCTGAAAAAGGCCAAATCCTGAACCGAATATATTTGACAGGTATGGGATCCATTATCCTGAATCCCATTATCCCATAGACAACATTATAATCAAATAATTCAAATTTTGAAAAATTATTTCCTTTTTCTCAGTAATAATAAAACAGTACCTTTTACTTGATCCAAATTAAGATATAATTAATCCTTATTGGAAGTAAAATAATTTTATTTGGTTTTAAATGTTACGTAATTTTCTAGTAGACTTAAAGGAGAAGGAAAGGCTAAAATTAAGTAAGCTTTATCAGAAAGGTCTATATAAATACACCAGTAAACCCTCAAAGTAATGCTGCTCTGAGTCCTCTGTCAAAAGAAACACTGCATTTCTGTCCTTCTATTGTGTACACATGGGCTTCTGTATCAGACTTCCTGCTTTCAGCTTAAACCTCCAGGGCTAGGGCTTGAGCATGCTCAGTTTGCTCCTCTCTCCCCCTCCATTTTCCCCTCACTGCTGTAATCTGAGCCCTGAGCTATGAGTGAGCAGGGAGACTCGGGCAGGAAGTGATGTCACACCAAGCTAATATGGCAGCTGCTATCCTAAACAAACAGAGGGAGTTTCTAGAGCCGTTTACTCAGGTATGGTAAAGCATTCTACAGAATAAATAGTGTCATAGCTTGCACTATTGTGGCAATATACTGCTTCGGTAGCTTCCCTTCTTTAAGGTATGAAGATCCAAATTATGGAAAGATCCGTTATCCGGAAAACCCCAGGTCCCGAGCATTCTGGATAACAGCTCCCATACCTGTACTATGTATTGGTAATTTGTTTAATTTTAGTCCAGTGCATTCTCATCAGAAATGAATCAGCCTTGTGGCATCCACTTCTGTTATAGTTTGCAACAACCCAATAGCAGCTGCCCAGAGCACACTGAGCCTGAGTGTGTCACTAGCTTTTAAAAGATGGCAAGCTCCTAAGAACAACTTGAAGGCCAGAATCATTATAAGGATGCCCTACATCTATGCAATATATAAAATACAGCATTGAATCAGTGCATGGTGTGTCATTGATGCAAGGAGGTCTGGACAAAATTAAAATGTGGACATTTAGGAGGTTATTAAGGTTCAAGTTGTGTTTTCCATGAAAATTCAAGTTTTTGAGTTGATTTTTTTGGTCAATCCTTATTTTCATGTTAAAAAAAAAAATTCAAGTTATGTTTTAAAAAAAAAATCCCAATTTTTGTATTTGATTATACCCCGACCCTGGAAATAGCTTGAATCCAAAATACACACCATCTAAAACCTGTCGAGGTCATGTAGAAGTCCATGGCAGAGGTCCCTAGCCATTTGAAGATGTGAATAGCCTGCATTATATTTGTTTTGTCGCAACTCGAACTCGCACAATTTAGTTTTTTCCATTGGAGTTGTGATTTCATTCGAGTTCATTTGACATGCCAGATGTTGCTCTAACTGGCCAATTTCAGCCTCACTCTCTCTTCATTGTGTCTGCTCCGGAGCCAACACACTCGGGCACATTCACATAGAAACGGGAGACTTTGCATTTCGGGCTCTGTGGCCCTAGCCTTCATTCATGGCTACAGAGCTACATGTTATAAAGTGATATGGGTATGGGATTATCCCATATCTGTACTGACCCCTAATATATATATATATATATATATATCTATATCCCCATACATGTTAGCAAGATTACTGACATAGAAATATTTGTGTACCTTTCACCCAGATATAGTTCCTGTTGTATCCAGGATAATATTCTGAATCATGATATAGCCAGAGATGCCTTTAAATAGAGCAGGAGTCACAGAATGCCAGCCCAGAGGATAGGTATTTTTCAGTATTGCCTTGGCACATGGAATTGAACATTCCTGTTCTAATTTCTGACATGCATGCCACTGGGGAACCTTCTTTCATTTTCTTGGTGGCTTTTTTTAGCATCATCATATAAAGCTGACATTTCAGTGCCAAGCTTATCCCAGGCTCCGTATGGCCCGTGACTCGTCCCTAAATTGCTGCATTAAACACGCTACTAAACCTATTTAGCATGTAAAGGAATGTGCATCAGTACACTGAAATCCAGTCCACCAGTTGTGTAGGTTTCAATGCAGTGACCATTACTTTAGTGAGTTTATTTATTACTATTAAAGGGGTTGTGCACCTTTAAATTAACGTTTAGTATGATGTAGAGAGTGATATTCTGAATTGTTTTTTCATTTTTTATTATTTGTGGTTTTTGAGTTATTTACCTTTTTATCCAGCAGCTCTCCAGTTTGCAACTTAAGCCATCTTGTTGCTAGGGTCCAGATTACCCTAGAAGCCATGCTCTTATTTAAATAAGACACTGGAATATGAATAGGAGAGGGGTGGAATACTAAGGCAATTGATGAAAAGTAGCAATAACAATAAATGTGTAGCCTTACAGAGCATTTGTTTTTTAGATGAGGTCAGTGACCCCCATTTGAAAGCTGGAAAGAGTCAGAAGAAGGCAAATCATTTTTTAAAAAAAAAAATGAAGACCAATTGAAAATTTGATTAGAATCAAGTTAAAAGTTGACTTAAAGGCGAACCTCCACTTTAACTCGTATGTATAAAGCACTGAACATATTATATACAAAAATACACGGATACCTGATACAAGAGGTAATGAGGGCCCTGCTCCCTTTGCTTCATTCATCCTGAGCCAATGAAATGTAAAATATTTTGGGAACCAACACTTTTTAAACAGGCTGGGCTGTGAATATTTCTCTCTCTACAATATATTCTTATAAATGGTGCATAGTGATATTATTGTGACACTTGTCTGTTATACAGTTTCGGGTACATTATTCTCTATATAATACTCAATAATCACGAATACCCAGTAAGTTGTATCCTTTAAAGAGGTGCTGATATGTGTTTCATGACTCACAGAAATTTGTGTATGTTATAAAATGAAAAATCTTTGTTTTTTTTTACATGCCATTATATAATCATGGAAACCGTGTTATTTATGTACATACTGAAAAGATATTGACACTCTTTGATAATTCTACTTATCTTTTACACATCCTTTTATATAGTCTTTATTGATTTATAGTATTTGTTGTCACATTACTTGTACGGGTTTCAAATATTTGTTAGTGGCTATTTTACCGTACCTCAAGCTTATGTATTTCACTCTCTAAGTGGCCTTTCACGTGGCAATGAAAGCTGCTAACTTGGCAACTTATTGGCCCATATATTGAGGCCTCTAGACGGCCTGGTCTACTTGTGAATTATTGCCCCATGGCCCAGATCTCACTAAATAGGGCTGCTTGCAATGAATTTACTCCCTGTCTTTGACCATGTTTTCAGTCATTTGCTACTACCATATATACTCGAGTATAAGCCGTCCCGAGTATAAGCCGAGTTACCTAATTTTACCTCTAAAAACTGGGAAAGCTTATTGACTCGAGTATAAGCCTAGGGTGAGAAATGCAGCAGCTTCTGGTAAATTTCAATCAAAAAATTGAGGGTTTCTGCTCCCATTGGAGGTGCCGGTGTCTCGTTTTTGGATGCCGGTGACCATTCTTGGAAGTCGGCGAATATTCTTGGCGACTATTCTTGGACGCCGGCGAATATTCTTAGGTGCCGGGGACTATTCTTAGACGCCGGCAACTGTTCTTAGACGCTGGCGACTGTTTTTGCATTTGACCCGAGTATAAGCCGAGGTAGAGTTTTTCAGCATATTTTGAGGGCTGAAAAACTCGGCTTATACTCGTGTATATACGGTAAGTGCTTTAACAAATGGTGTTATATTTATTTTTTTGCAGGCACGGATAGCCTTCTTACAAGGAGAAAGAAAAGGTCAGGAAAATTTGAAGAAAGATTTAGTAAGAAGAATAAAGATGTTAGAGTATGCATTAAAACAAGAGAGGTAAGAACAGTCATTGTGCTTGTGAATAGTATTACAGCAGGGCTTTCTTCCCTTCTGCTTTGGGAGCACCTGATGAAGAATCTTTATATCCGAAACATGTTATGCATTTTATAATAAAATGAAAACTTGCTGATTGACGTGGTTCTTCAGACTGATACTGTTTCTGATCTTCATGAGGTTTTTAGGGTGATTGTAGAATATGCTCGGTGATTAAGCACCCAAAAATACCATCCTCTCTTTATAAATGCACATTGCTACATGTGAAAAACTTGGAGTACGGGGCACCGGCATAATCATGTGAAAATGCAGAACATGGCGAGAAAGCATCATCCCCTTTATTATTTTTTTACTCTCGCTCAATTGTTATGATTTCTTACTATGTTTAAATATTTGTAGCTGCGCAAAAGTTTTTTCTAAGCTTATTTTTTTAATAACTTCATACCTTATGTCTTAGGTCAAAGTACCATAAATTAAAATATGGAACAGAGTTAAATCAAGGAGACTTGAAGACGCCAACATTTGAATCAGGTAGGTAAAAGGAAATTGTATAATTTGATCAATGGCCCTAGACCCGTAAACGGAATCTGTCATTGGTGTGTAGGTGCATCTCAGGTCATTTTGCCTGGTCATGTGCTTTCAGAAAAAGCCAGCACTTTAGGATGGAACTGCTTTCTGGCAGGCTGTTGTTTCGCCTACTCAATGTAATTGAATGTGTCACAGTGTTACCTGGATTTTACTATTGAATGCTGTTCTTAGATCTACCAGGGAGCTGTTATCTAGTGTTAGGGTAGCCGTTATCTGGTTAGCTTCCCATTACTCTGTTGTTAGGCTGCTTGGGGGAAAAGAAGGGGGCAATATCACTCCAGCTTGCAGTACATAGTGACAAGCGACCGTGAGTCACATGACTGAGCTAGACATATTGTCCGTTTCCTAGCTGCCGCCAATGTCAGATTTTAAAATTAAATATCTTTGCTCTCTTGAGAAATTGATTTCAGTGCAGAAGTCTGCTGGAGTAGCACTATTAACTGATGCGTTTTGAAAAAAACTTGTTTTCCCATGACAGTATCTTTTTAAAGGAAAACTTTACCCCCAAAATGAATATTTATGCAAAAGATAATTTACATTATAAGTCCATTAAGTGGCATATTAAAGAATCATTCCAAACTGGTATATATTTAAATAAATACTGCCCTTTTTCATCATCTTGCCTCAGTGTGCTGCCGCAGAGATCACCTGACCAGAAATTAGGGATGCACCGATTCCAGGATTCGGTTCGGGATTCGGCCTTTTTCAGCAGGATTCCGTCAAATCCTTCTGCCAGGCCGAACTGAATCCGAATCCTAATTTGCATACGCAAATTAGGGGAGGGAAATCACATGACTTTTTGTCACAAAACAAGGAAGTAAAAAATGGTTTCCCCTTCCCACCCCTAATTTGCATATGCAAATTCGGATTCGGTTCAGTTTTCGGCAGAATCTTTCGCAAAGGATTCGGCCGAATCCAAAATAGTGGATTTGTGGAAAATAGGGAGAATTCTGAAAGGGCAAAAGAACATTTAATTTTTAGGAAGGCCAATATTAAAATCTGCTACAGGGTAAATATATAGTGAATAAAGTACCCCCTATTGTAAAATATAAGGATATTATAAGTTACCGAGTTATTTCATGACCATATAAAAACACAAGGCCAAATGTTTTTATACAGGTCATGGAACTCCTAGGTAACTTCTAATATCCTCATATTTTGCAACTGGGGGTTCTTCATTATAGTACACAAATTTCAGTGAAGTCATGTGACAGAAATGACATCAGAACTCACCGTTTATAACTGATGACATCAGAACCCAACGTTTATAAGGATATAATTTACAAGATATTCATGGCTTTTGTGTATTACATATACATATACGCAAAAGGAAAATAAACCGCACTCACAGGACTTGTATTAGTGGAAAAATGGTGGTTTTATTACAACGTTTCTGGCTCCTACACTCGAGCCTTTTTCAGGAAGAATGCTCGAGTGTAGGAGCCGAAACGTGTGTGTGTGTGTGTGTGTGTGTGTATATATATATATATATATATATATATATATGTGTGTGTGTGTATATATATATATATATATATATATATATATATATATATATATATATATATATATATATATATATATATATTGTTTTATACATATTTACATAGTGCTTTAATAAATGCATGTACTGAACGGCTTATTCTAGTATTAAAAATAATAGTGGTTAAAGTGATATTGGTGCCAGAAAACAGGAATACAAGCAATTTGCAGTAAAAACTGTAGGTAATATACAGATCTGTCGGGGTTGCTGTTGGATGTTTATATTTACTTTTATGTTTCAGAAGAAACCAAAGATTCCGAGGTTTCCCCTGGGCCTCAGAATAGTCAGCTGACCTGGAAACAAGGCCGTCAGCTGTTAAGACAGTAAGTAAATAAGTGAGTGTTTGTGTGGGAGATCTGGTTACCATTTTGTAACACTCCTACTAGAATATTGGCTATTGAAGCTAGGCAGGATTGTGTATCCATTTCAGTCTTTGCTCCTTGCTTATAGTGCAATAGAAGGGTTAATTTCTTATGGTGTTCTATACAGCTTATATACGATCTTTAAAAACCTGATCCATAAACTCTAGCTTCGTTCATTCCAGCAATGTGACCGCAGCATGCAGGGCCCACAGTTGCTGCTGATCTGTAACAAATGCTTTCACAGCCAAGAGGCCGGCACCTTTTTGGGTTATGTGTAGACACATGTGCTAGTGAGTCTGGGAGACTATGAAGTGCAACTGATATATTTATGGTAGTTGTTTGGGGTTGTAATCCTAGACACAAAAGCTATAATCAGTGCATTTTCCATATCTGAAGTTATGCATTTTAACAGTCACTAATAACTTGCACTCGCTTAAAAAGGTAAGTTGGGAAATTCCACTACATGTTTTCCAAACTAGGTTTGTTGAGTGTCTGTAACTTCTGCCTAGAGGTGTCATTGACATTGTTGATTTGCTTAATATTGTTAGATCTCAGGTCATTTTGCCTGGTCATGTTTCTCCTACTCAATGTAACTGAATGTGTCTCAGTGGGACCTGGATTTTACTAACTGAGTGCTGTTCTTATATCTACAACTTTTATTTTGTGTTGGGGAGCTGCTATCTGATTACCTTCCCATTGTTCTGTTATTAGGGTGCTGGGGGGAAAGGGAGGTGTGATATCACGCCAACTTGCAGTAAAGAGTGACTGAAGTTTATCAGCGCACAAGTCACATGACTGGGGGCAGCTGTTAAACTATGTCTAGCCCCATATCAGATTTCAAAATTAAATATAACAAAAATCTGTTTGCTCTTTTGAGAAACAGATTTCAGTGCAGAATTTTGGTGGAGCAGCACTATTAACTGATGTGTTTTTAACTGTTTAATAAAAACTCTTTGTTAGTTAATAAATGGTTTGAGGACCCAACCGACATTTGTTGCATGTGTGGCTCCTTTCTGCATTAGCCCTTTGTTTGCCAATAACACAGATTCTATGTTGGTTCCAAGGAAGGTTACGGCTGTGCATTGAGACCAAAAAGACATTAAGCCATGAAAAGTTGTGGCAGTGAAAGGGTTAAGCTCTGGAACACAGTGTTGTCTTGTCAGGCATCTGTGATTGAAGCACCACTCTATCTAGTCTTCTGTATATGAATGGTATTATTGCCATACTCCCAGTTTAATATTACACTGTTTTCAGTTAAAGGGGGAACTTTCACGAAAAAGAAAATGTTATATTAGCTTCAGCAGGCAAATAGGGGAAATAGGGTAATATAGTTTTGCAATGTTGCCAAGAGGTGGCAACATTGCAAAACTATATTACCCTATTTGCCTGTTTGTCTGTCTCCCGTGCCTTTGGCGCTGGCTCTTTTATTTCAGTAACAAACTCTCTCAGAATCTGTTTCTCCTCATTCTGTCTTCATGCAGGAGTTGGGTGTCAGATGAATGATCCAACATATTTTATAGGGGGCTCCTTTTGCCTAGAAGATGTATTAGACCTCACTCTTTTAAAATCACCAGACATCATGTCTCTCTACATGCAGAATTTGTGCAAAAGGCAGTTATTTTGTTTGTACTGGAATCAGTTATTCGAGTGAGCTCTAATTCATATGAAAGGAAGCACCCCTATAAGATATCTCACACTCAAGTGCTGAATGAAGACAGAATGAAGAGAAACAGATGCTGAGAGAGGAATAGTGAACATAAACTTGATTATTTCAGAAACAATGCAACCTTTTTAATTGATTGTATTTAGAAAGTTTCTTCAGTATGAGGAAGCTTATATTACATTTTCTTTTTTGCCATAGTTCCCCTTTAAAGGAATGTGTGCAGTCATTTTTTGTACTCCCCACCTAATCTGACTTTCCCCAATTCTTCTTTGAACAGGTACCTTCAGGAGGTTGGTTACACAGATACAATACTGGATGTGCGGTCACAAAGGGTACGCTCTTTGCTGGGACTTTCAGGCTCAGAGCCAAACGGCTCAGTGGAAACAAAGAACCTAGAACAGATGCTCAATGGAGGGGACTCTCTTTCTCTTAAACAAAAAGGACAAGCAAACAAAAGGTATGTACAAATACTCCATGCTGCTGTCTTTACTTTCGAATTGCATCAGTTATAATTAGTCACCTGAACAAGGCTTGTCTCCTATGGAGGAGTTATTTCATATGATGATTTATTTGTCCCACCTGCATCAGGTAGTCGTGCTATTTTTTAAATTTTTTGGTTTTCATATCTAGAGACTGTATTTTGAATGCGCAATGGCAGGAAACATAGCCTTTATTAGGACATTGACTAAAATAATGGGGTAGTCAAGTCAGAATTTATATTGCACAGGCAAGTGATTAAGGTGGTAAATTTTAGGCTTGCAAACGTTGGCATTAAAAGGCCATCTCTGTACCATAAGGCAGTCTTTTCATAGGGTTAAGCACAGAAGACAAATGGAATGAATTCGCTGAAACGATAATGTGTAATGTAATATAAGCTTCCTTATACTGAAATAAGACACTTTCTAAATACAATCACTTAAAAATTCTGTACTATTTCTGAAATAATCAAGTTTATGTTCACTATCCCTCTCTCAGCATCTGTTTCTCTTCATTCTCTCTTCATGCAGCAGTTGGGTGTCAGATATTTATTGACAGTTAGATCCAATATATCTTATAGGAGGGGGTGTTCCTCTCCTAGCAGATGAAATAGAGCTCACTCAAATAACTGATTCCAGTACAAACAAAATATATCAAAATAACTGCTTTTTGCAAATAATCCTGCATGTAGAGAGTCATGATGTCTGGTGATTTTAATAGAGTGAGCTTTAATAACTCTTCTAGGCAAAAGGAGCCCCCGTATAAGATATATTGGATCTAACTTTCAATTAATATCGTACACCCAACTCCTGCATGAAGACACAATAGAGAAAAACAGATGTTGAGAGAAGGAAAGTGAACATAAACTTCATAATTGCAGAAACAATGCAGATTTTTTAATTAATTGTATTTAGAAAGTGTCTTATTTCAGTATGCTGAAGCTTATATTACATTTTCATTTTTGCGTTGGTTCCCCTTTAATTTAAGTATTGGTGACTGCTTGACTCTGAAGTAAGAGCTAGAAGTAAACAGAGGCGCAGGGCCTGATGGCATTCACCCCAGGGTACTAAAGCAGTTCAGCTGTGACAAACCACTTTATATAATCTTTCAGGATTCATTAATGATTGGGATCCCATTCTCAGCATCACATTGAGTCAAGTTGGCCTGTAAGTGCACAACTGCAGAATGACCATAGCAGTTTATGGACCTGGGCCAGTGACCACATACATGGCCATTTTCTATCCTCATTAGCGAATAGATTGTCCAGCTTCATGTACTAGTATTTATTTGATTTAAAGTGCACACAAAATAGCCGCCATCTTCCCAGTTTTCTCATAGTCGGCCCAATGTTTCCGCTTTCATCAACTAACATTATCTAATTTATTGTCACATTGCCTGACAGTAATGATGATCAGAACAAAGGCCATTGAAAGTAGCTCCTTCCTTGAGAATCCAGGACTCGCACCTCTGTATGCTTGCTTTATTAAAGTATAACAAAAAGCTTGTTTATTGTGGGGAAAAATGAAACTCATCTCTAACTTGGAACCAGTTCCCCTCTTGAAACCTAGAACTATATAAAGGTGCTGGCACAGCTGTCTTCTGTACCCTCAGCAAGTGACATTTGTTGTTGTTGTTTTTTTTGTAAACTAAAGAAGAGAAGCTCAAGCCAAGTTTCCAGGATAGCGATGAGATTCACAGGGGTGTGCCTAACTTGTGCTATTTAGTTTTCCTTTAAATGGTTTATAGCGCAAACATCCATTGATAATAAGATTTTCTTTTACTCCTCCACAGGAACTCAGGTGATGTTCTTGAAACATTTAATTTCTTAGAAAGTGCTGATGACAGCGACGAAGAAGACGAAGGGGACCTAATTGAGGATGTCCCTGACAGAAGGGAGAAGCAGCAAATAAATAAGAAGCATAAAGTAAGATATGGAGGTCTCTGAGGAAGTGTTGTATCATGAAACTCGTCAGACCTCGGACACTTAGTTTGTCTGATTGATATTATGTTTAAATAAAGAATTTAACTTTTTAACTATCTGGAGAAGAGCGGTTATTGTCTGATGCCCAGGAGTGCGCTGCCTCCAAACATACTACTTTAAAGTAAGATATGTGCTACATTTAAATGGGAGCACTACCTTAAAGCATAGTGATAGAATTCATTGGCTTTTAAAGGCAAACAAACGATATATCCACAAGAAGGTGCAAAGTGAGATCACTTTTATCTTATTGTTGGCTGCAGTGTTTGCAACCCCTGGCATCCAATGAGCATGCATATTTTTTTCTTAGGATGAAGATGGGTGCACACTGGGCTTTGGTTAGTATTGATGCACAGGGGATTGCAGTTGGGCTGAAAAAGGCAACCGCCCAATGACCTTTCCTTGTCCAAGTTACTTAATGTAGTTTACATCCGCTACACCTCTGGTTATCACCCCTTAAACAATGTAGTAAACTCCAGTTGATTTACAAAGAACAGACACAAAGCAGTTGACTACATTATGTCAAGAGGCAGAACCAGAGAACTGAAAGGGATAAACAAATACAGCTCCCATCTTCAATTACGTCTCTTGAAATGTTGCCTAGAATTACTATTTTTTTATTATGCAAAAACTGTTTTTTGTGGACATCTCCATAAAAAATATTAGGTGCTTTATTTACAAGATACGCTAATAGATAAAGGGGGGGGGAATAAATGATCCTTTCTCACATTGGCACGCAATGCAACTCTGTCTGCATTGACATAATGTGGTGATAGAGATGTGTGTGATGATTCTGAAACCCTATGGAATGTATTCATAAGATAAGATCACAGTTCTCCACCAATGGGAAGACTACAGTGGTTGCTTCTTGCAAGTCGTGTGCAGAATCTGTGTTGGGGTTGGTTTTTCTTCAGAGTTCCTTTTCAACGTCCCCATTTGCTTTGCTTTACAGATTGGCAATGAAGGTTTAGCAGCTGAACTTGCCGATGATACAGAGGAAGCACTGAAGGAGTTTGATTTCCTAGTAACGGCAGAAGATGGAGAAGGAGCAGGAGAAGCAAGGAGTTCTGGGGATGGGACAGAATGGGGTAAGCACATATCTGGCTTGTGCTGAAGACATGGTGCCTTGTTACGATGCTCCTTACATTATAGCAGTAGGAGATCTACTGTTTTAGATTTTAACAAAATAAACCAGTATTTAAAGCAGAGATGCTTAACCTGTGGGTCCTGTTTTTTTAAATGAGGAGGAAAGGCTAAAATAAGTAAGCCTTATCAGAAGGGTCTATATAAATACACCAGTAAACCCTCAAAGTAATGCTGCTCTGAGTCTGATGTCAAAACAAACACAGCATTTCTTTCCTTCTATTTCCTGTACACATGGACTTCTGTATCACACTTCCTGTTTTCAGCACAAACCTCCAGGGCTAGGGTTTGAGCATGCTCAGTTTGCTGCTTTCTCCCCCTCTCTCCTCCCCTCCCTGCTGTAATCTGAGACCAGAGCTATGAGAGAGCAGGGAGAGACTCGGGCAGGAAGTGATGTTACACCAAGCCAATATGGCAGCTGCTATCTTAAACAAATCGAGAAAGTTTCTAGAGCCGTTTACTCAGGGTATGGTAAAGCATTCTGCAAAATAAACATAGTGTTCTAGCTTGCACTATTGTGGTTATTCTATTGGCAATAAACTGCTTCTGTAGCTTTCGTTCTCCTTTAAGATGGGTCATCATGCTCATGCTGAACACAGTGAAATTTCCTTCTAAAATAGAAAGTAGCATTTAAAGCAAGGTGCTTAAAGAGATACTGACACCAGAAAATAACCTTTTTTTTACATCCATCATAACATTATCTTTGAATGCTATTTATAATTTTGCTATAAAAGTATTTGCCTGATGCTTTTACATTACCTTTCTTACCCCCATGTTCCTCTATGTGCGGACTGACATATTTGTGCAGCACTAGTCGGTAAGCATTAGGAACTCTAACTGACAGACTAAGATGGGACAGTCAGGTTTAGGAACTTCCAAGTAATAATTACTTACAAAAGCAGAACTATTTTTACAATTTAAATGCTTGTCTTTATTAATGATGGCTGCCAGTGAATCTGGCTTTAGAGCAGTGATCTCCCCAGATTGGTGAATGGTTTTGCTTAATGGAACAGTAACACCAAAAAATGAAAGTGTTTTAAAGTAATGAAAATATCATGTAGTGTTTCCCTGCACTGGTAAAACTGATGTTTTTGGTTCAGAAACACTACTATAATTTATATAAACAAGCTGCTGTGTAGCAATGGCAGAAATTTGAAAAAAAAAAGGCATTTACCACCGTTAAATGATGATTTGCTTTCTGTAAACTTGTTATAGTGTGACCTTATACCATAAGCTTTAGTAGAACATTCCTATAAAGACTATATCTGACATTTTTATGCGACTTAGCTTAGCGTATAAAAGTTTGATTTGATGTTTCAGCTCATTCTTCAGATGTATTATGAAAGGTATTTCCAAAGCACAGGAACTGCGCAAATTCATTTGCTGTGCTTGTTATAAATTGTTGTTGCCTCTGCTTCAGACTTGGAAGAGTTAATTGAGCAAACACACACACACTATCATCCCTTTGAGACGGCTGTTTCCATTCCCTTTATAGCCAAACAGTTTGTGCAGCAATGTTTCCAGTAGGTGCTTTTCATGGATTGATGGCATTGTTAGAGGCCTACTGCAGGCTTAACAAGGCTCTGCCCGGCATATAGGGAATATTGTAGTGCCCTCAACAAAGGGTTTCACTAGAGAGACGCTGAAATAGCAGCTGCATGACGTAAAGATCTTGCCCTAATTTGCTTCTGTTTGAGTGTAACATTTGATGGATGTGATTTTTGCAATTTTACGTAGGAATAATTCACCAGTGCATCCTGCATGGATTTGCAGTTAATTAGCTGTTACAAATGGCAAAGTGGAACCAGCTCTTAATTAAAGGCAATCTGTTCTCTATGTTTAATTTCGGCTAAATAAATAGAATTTGCACCGAAAATCTGTTGTTCCTGTATATGTGCTACTGAATCGTTTTGTCAGGGTTTTTTTCCACCGTAGTCAAGGAAATAATAGTTCAAAGATTTTTCTGTTGTGTATAAATGATCCCTTTCCCTAATTGCATCCTGTGTATGTTTTGGGCAGAGACACACGCTCCGATTCGGGAAGATTAGTTGATCTCCCCGAAATACCTCCCGCCGGCTAGAATGTAAATCGCCAGCGGGATGGCAATTGCTGCACTTCGTTTTGCAAAGTCGCTGCGAGTTGATTTAGAATGGTTTGCGCAGGATATATTTTAAACTAGATAAATGGGGAATTAGGCCACATGGAGTGTCCTCACCCAACTTAGAAAGTCGCTGCGAGTTGCCTCACCAGGAAACTTCAGGTGACTTCAGAAAACGTATCGCTCAGAGTGCCATCCCGCCGGTGATTTCGATTCTAGCCGGTGAGAGGCAGTTTGGGGAGATTATTTGCCCCGAAGAAGAGGCGATTTATCGCTGGGCGACTAAATCTCCCCGAATCTGAGCCTGTCTCTGCCCTTATGGATAAGGAGGAGTTAATTTAAGTCGGTAGAATTGATTAACTTCTTTTTCCTCATCGCACTGCTCGACAGACACAAGGATGTGTCATTAAGTGTAAACTAAAAAGTGGCTTCAATTTCCCTGTCCTGCATTAGTTTTGCAACTAAATCAACTTCTTGAATGCACGGCACACACACTCTTTATTGGCTCTCTCTGCACTGACACATATCTACATTCAAATATAAGGAGGCATTGCCACCTGCTCAAGTGGTTTTTGTTAAGCTGAGAGGTGGTGAACAAGGGCAGGCTAAAGAACACTGTAAATCATTGACTTTTTAGTTAGTACGTGTAACATGTCCGTGTCACTTGCTCATGTCCTGGGCCCCCCCTACATAACTCACATGTTCATCTTATGGCTTCTCTCTCTACAAAACGAGAATAATGGGCACAATGAAGCCTTTTCAGTAAGCAAGTGAAGTAACAGGGGGAGGCACATTTATTAAAGGTCAAATTTCTAATTCATGTTAAACTCCAATGAACTCGAAATTTGATTAATCGAAATTTATTATTACAATCAAATTTTTTACTCGGGTGAATAGGATCGACTGAAAATGTGAATCGAATTTGCATAACTCCCTAGTTGAATTTCAGAATTTCAGATTCTGCCTATGACTAAGTGCTGGGTAAGCATGAAACGCGTCAGGCGTTAGAGGGTATACTCTTAATGTTTTTTAATTATTGATGTGAATAAAATTTATATTTTTTACTAATCAGCATATTTTGGAGAAAAGTTTTTGAATTTCAGTTTTGACCATAAAAAAAAAAACTCAAATTCAAATATACAATTCGCCCATTGATAAATCTGCCCCTTACAGTTGAGTAAAGGTTAATGGGAAACGGTCATGGGAAAAAAATATTTTTTCAAAAAGCATCGCTTAATAGTGTTGCTCCAGCAGAATTCTGCGCTGAAATCAATTTCTCAAAAGAGCAAACTGATTTTTTTTATATTTAATTTTGAAATCTGACATGGAGCTAGGCATGGTGTCTGTTTCCCAGATTCCCCCAGTCATGTGATTTGAGCTCAAAATTAACTTCAGTCACTCTTTACTGCTGCACTGCAAGTTGGAGTGATCTCACCTCCTCCCTCCCCCCCCCCCCCCCCAGCAGCCTAAAATAGAACAATGGGAAGGTAACCAGATAACAGCTCCCTAACACAAAATAAAAGCTCCCTGGTAGATCTAAGAACAGCACTCAATATAAAAAATCCAGGTCCCACTGCGACACATTCAGTTACATTAAGTAGGAGAAACAACAGCACAATGACTGGAGTTAGCAGCCTACACACCAATATTACAAGTAAAAAAAAAATACACTTGCTGGTTCAGGAATGACATTTTAGTAGTGTAAATTATTTGCAGTGTAAACAGTGTAATTTAGAACTAAAAATTACACCATAAAAGTCATGCAGATTCCCTTCAAGTTCACCTTTTACTTTGCAACCTTCCTCATACATACACTTATTGTGTAGGGAAAAGGAAGCTGAAAACATTAGCAGGTGGCTCGAGGTCAATTAAGGGTCAGGGCACACACTCAGATTTGGGAAGATTAGTTGCCTGGAGACAATTCTCCTCTTGTTCGGGCGACTAATTTCCCCGAACTGCCTCCCCCCGTCTAGAATGTAAATCACCGGCGGGATGGCACTCGGAGCGATTCGTTTTCCGAAGTCGCCTGAAATTTCCTCGACTTCGCTGTCGATTTACATTCTAGATGGCGGGAGGCAGTTCGGGAAGATTAGTTGCCCCAAAGAAGAGATTTGTCGCCGGGCAACTAATCTCCCTGAATCTGAGCATGTGCCCTCAACCTAAAGCGAAAACTGAAAAAGGATTATAGCAAGAAATGCTGAATTTTATGTAGGGATGCACCAAATCCACTATTTTGGATTCGGCCTGTGAAGATCCGGAAATGTACTAGGCCTCAAGTTTGGGTCAAGTAGTTTGCACTAGCAAATAAACAGTTAAGCTTACAGCCTGCTGTTGCAACAAAATATATATATATATATGCTTGCAAACGATGAGAAAACAAGAATTGAAACTGCTTGCAGAGTCATTAGGAAAAAGTACCTAGGAACATTTTTTTTAGATTAGGCATATAATAACAGATTAGGAAACTGGACAACAAGTGTCTGGACGTTTGCTCAGGAACAGATGATGCTATGTATTAAAATCCAATAAAATATAAGCATCAGATATCCATGGGATTAACTAACCTATGAAATCGAATTATAGTGGGGTATGTAATCAAAAATGTTAATGTTTTGATCTGGGTATAAAAATATATGCAATAATGGAAAGGAGGGAATCTTTTGTCCGGACCTGTTGATTGCTGTATTGCTAATCTGCAGTGTGGTCTCTTCAATAAACCTTACCTTCTGAGTTTGAGCATTATACTGGCGTCCAGGTGTGGTGATTATATTTCATTTACCTGTACTCTTCATCTGGAAACCACAAAGCGACACACCTGTGCCTGGAGACGGAATCCTGGATGGTCTGCAATAACTGTGTGCAAACCGGGCCCATCAGGTAAGCTTTTACCTTTATTTGCACTCATTTATTGGTCCATGTTCACTCCGTCTCTTGGTAAGGCTGTGTCCTAATCGCTTCCCTCACAGTGTATTATTGATATACCAATCATCTCAGGCTGTCGGAAAGTGAATTATAAGTAACAGTGTTGGACTGGCCCACTGGGATACCAGGAAAACTCCAGGTGGGCCCAGGTGTCAGTGGCCCCTCATGCTGCTAAACATTTGGCCTATTTCATGGCCATTCCCTATTTCTATGAGAACAAAGAGACTAAATACATAGAATAATAGATTATAGTATTATAGTATGTAAAGAAAAGAGACTAGGGGAATAGAGGTTGAGTGAGGAGAGGAAGAATAATACTACTGAGAGTGAGCCCCTTGTCTAAGATTAATTGGTGGGCCCCTGCTCAAAGGTTTTTGGGTGGGCCCCTGGTGTCCCAGTCCGACACTAAGTAATATAACATGGTGCTAAAAATTTATATTTTCTTTAAAAACAGTCCCTTTATAAGAGCTCCCTATAGATGTTTGCTGGTCCCAGTTTCAAATGAGGGGTGGCTGTGTCCTAACAGTAGGAGGGGGACAACCAATCACACAACTACAGTTACATAAGCAAAGACAGGCTTCAGTTCACTATCAGGTCCTGCTAGCTGCTGATTGGCTCCTGTCCTACAGTAAAGTGAGCTTAGAGCCGCCGGCTCCCCTGCACATACTGGGAATTCAGGGAGCAAGAAGAGAAGGGAAGGGATTATTAGGGTTTTTGCAGAAATATTCAATAAATCAGGCTGAAACAATACTTTTTTTTAAGCACAATTCTTCTATATCTAAATGAGTATAACGCACTGGTACATTTTAATTTTTTACACTGAATGTCTCCTTTAAGGATTCGAATTCGGTTCGGCCGAAGCCCGGCTGAAAAGGGCCGAATACCCAACAGAATCCTGGATTCAGTGCATCCCTAATTTTATGTACTTGAGTATGTACCCGTGTGTGTTTGTGTGGATCCAGTGCCTGACCATACACCGTGAAGATGGGACATTCAGGAGTGGAACATTGTTGGCTAAATTGTGTTACTTATGTTTATTTCTCGGACTATATAGATTCACTGTGGGAGTAGTGAGAACCTTTATTATGCAGTGTATATATTGCAAGTGACTAGCTTGTCATGCAGTGCAAGGGAGAGTGGGACTAAATTGTTCTCTCTCTCCACCCACGCAGATTATAGCAGCAGCTGAATACATTCACATGCATTGTTATTGGATAGGTTAAACAAGCTTGTTGCTTCTATAACCTCATTCTCACACTTTTAACCTTTTTATATGTGACTAATAACTGAAGTGGCTGCTAATGTGCCTGCTGATGTGTGCTGTCTTTCTCTTACTAACATGCTGCATGCAGAAAAGGATGTGCTGTCCCCAACAACAGAGGTTTGGGATGTAGACCAGGGACTAATAAATAAACTGAAGGAGGAATACACCAAGGAGCGCAAGGGAACTAAAGGGGCCAAGAGTAAGTCTTGTGCAGCTTATTCTATGGTTTTACTTGTGTCCCTTCTGGGTTTATCTGTTGACCGACATTTACATTAAAATCACATTACATTAAAATCTACAATTGTAGTGATAATGGGCTATGGGGAGCTTCAAACGCTGTTGATAAAACCATTGAAAAGTAACACCAAAACATGGGTGTTTTAAAGTAATAAACATAATATACTGTTAGCATTCACTGGGAAAAGCTGTGTGTTTGCTTCAGAAAGACTAGTATAGGTTATATAAATAAGCTGCTGTGTAGTCATGGGGGCAGCCATTCAAGCTGGAAAAGGAGAAAAGGCTCAGGCTACTTTGCATATAACGGATAAGCTCTGTAGTGGAATACAGTGGAATTCTGCAAAAATAATCTGTTCTCTGCCATGTAACTTGTGCCTTCAATGGCTGCTCCCATGACTACACAGCAGCTTGTTTATATAAACTATAGTAGTGTTTTTTTTTTAAGTAAACACACCAGTTTTACCAGTGCATTGTATTTGAATTACTTTACAACCCTTTCATTTGTGGGTGTTACTGTTCCTTTAAGAATTTACTTAAAGGTGTTGTTCGTCTTTAAATTAACTTTTTGGTTTTTTGAGTTATCTAGCTTTTTATTCAGCAGCTCACCAGTTTGCAAATTCAGCAGTCTGGTTGCTAGGGTCAAAGTTGCCCTAGCAACCATACATTGATTTGAATAAGAGACTCGAATATGTATAGAAAAGGGCTTGGGCAAGATGAGTAATACAAAGTAGCAATAACAATAAACCTGTAGCCTTAGGATACGGTCACACTAAGCGTTTCGGGGAGATTTAGTCGTCTGGCGACTAATCGCCTCGTCTTTGCGGCGACCAATTTACCCGAAAGCCTTCCCTCACTCTGCACTAGCTAAAATTAAAAATCGATTTGTTTTCCGAAGTTGCCTCACAAGGAAACTTCAGACGACTTAGGAAAACGAAGCACCGCGTGTGATTAGCGCCGGCGATTTTACATTTTAGCCAGTGCAGAGTGAGGGAAGGCGTTCCCTCACTCTGGTAAATTGATCGCCGCAAAGACGATGCGATTAGTCGCCAGCAGACTAAATCTCCCCGAAATGCTCAGTGTGACCTTACCCTTACAGAACATTTGTTTTTTTTAGATGGGGTCAGTGACCCCCATCGGAGAGCTGGAAAGAGTCAGAAGAAAAAGACAAATAATTCAAAAGCTATATAAAAAAAAATAAATAATGAAGACCAATTGAAAATTTGCTTAGAATTGGCTATTCTGTTACATACTAAAAGTTTAATGGGTGGTTCACCTTAAATTTAACTTTTCGTATGTTCTAAAAGCAACTTTTAAATTGGTTTTCATTATTTATATTCTTTATGTCTCAGAATATCACTCTCTACTAAAAGTTAACTCAAAGGTGAACCACCCTTTAAAGGTGGCAATACACGAGACAGTAGCTGAATGGCCTAAGTATGGGGACCTTCCAACCGCACACCCGACTGATATCTGGCTGAAAATTGGTCAAATATTTGTTGGGCATATTAGAAAATGTCATGGGACAAGGAATGCATTGGCACATTGATGTGATCTTCTGCCAGTAGGTTTGTATAGGCACATATAGAACCAATAAGGACCCCCCAGTCCCAGTAGGGAAGTAAAGTTTCACACACTAGCATTGCTTTAACCTACATAGGGCATTCCAGGAACATGGAACCAAACCAAAACTTTCCTTCCCAGTGAGCTGCAAAAGTTATTTTTGGAAATGACCATTTGTTCTTCAGAATAGCGGCCTGGAGGTGCCATAGAGCTGTGTATATAGCTGTGTATACATTCAAACCTTTCATCTCCTAAGCATTTCCAAACTGTTCACTAAATGGAATTGACATCACACTAGGCAGTTGGCTATGCACTTCATTAACTAAACAACCTCTGTATAATGTCAGTTGTAAGTTTAAGCACTGTATTTAGTCTTCTCTTTTATTCTGACAACTAGAGGGCTTTACTGCAAAAAAAAAAAAAAAAACAATATGCAACGTTGGTCCAACTAGGAAAAGTCAAATGAAACTTGATCTATGTAGATTAAGTTGTACTACTGGTACGGGATCTGTTATCCAGAATGTTCGGAACCTGGAGTTTTCCCCCTATAACTGATCTTCCTGTAATTTGGATATACATACTTAAGTCTACTAGAAAATCATGTAAACATTAAATAAACCCAATAGGCTGATTTTGCTTTCAATAAGAATTAGTTATATCTTAGTTACAAGGTAATGTTTTATTATTACAGAGAAAACGGAAATCATTTTTAAAAATTTGAATTATTTGGATAAAATGGAGTCTATGGGAGGCAGCCTTTCCATGTTCCTGAGCTTTTTGGATAACAGGTTTCCGGATAAGGGATCCCATACCTGTACTATTACCTAGTTACACAAACAGCTTACAATAGGTTGGGGAACTTCCATCATGTGTGTCGTTTCCTCAGATCCAATAGATGTGATAAGGAGATAATAGAAGTATCTATGTACCCATGATTTGATGTGAATTGGCTTTGTATGCATTACATCTGCCCGCAGTCCAGCAATTCCATATTTGCCCTATCCCAGCCATTTCTGCGTGAACTGAATTTCTCCGCCATACTCACTCCAGAACTCTTAGTCATGTCACTTTAAATCTGGGAACAAATGAAAGTGAATAGTTTTTATTTATATTTGATCAGGTTTTTTTTTTTTTCAATTTGTTCAGATTTTGAAGGGGCAAGCTAGGATTCGGTAGGTCAAACAATAAATCAGTCACACAGTGAGGGTTATTAATCTGTGCCAGTTGTACCAGTGGGAGACGATATAAAAATTAACTGCAAAAAAAGAAATTGGGTTTTTTGTGCATTGAAGACATAGATCCACAGGGCAAACTGAGATTAGTTACTTGATTGTGCTGTTTCTAGTTTGCTGAGTTATTTGTCTGCTGGAGAGACGCCTCACCTTTTCATTCTTTTCTCATCCTAAACCCACTGAGTGTCTGTATACAATAACAATCATGAACTCCGTGTTTTACCCTCTCCACCTTGTTATTCAAGCCAGTCCTTTGTTGCACCACTGCTTGGTTACTGCAAAGTTGCATTGGACCCCTGTAAAAAAAACATCTTTGGAGGGGCCTGGCACACTGCAGCTCCATCTGTACTGCCGTCCAGTCTTGTCCCTTGTTACCCTCTCGTTACTAGAGTCAAAAAAAGATAACAGAGCGGCTGGGGAGGGGGAATTTTCCCGGATTTTACACCATTTTCCCCCCTGGTCTCCTGAAAAACGTAAAATGGTTGTTCTACTGCAGTAGAAGCTATTCTGTGTATTGTGTTGTAATTCACTTCTCTTGTTTGGCACGCATGTTTATAGTTGGTTCTATCATCTACTTCTACAGAGGCACCTTTGCTATGCTCTCTTTGTGTCTGTACTGTAAGGCAAGAGCCACCATAGTGACTTTAGTGTTATGATGCGAGCCATTCTGTTGCATGCTTCTTTTCAGTGCACACTAGTACATTTTCCAATTTATTATAGGCCCTTATGATCTGGCCTGGGGAACAGCAAAGAGATCATTTTTATATTAAAGACTAGTTTAACTTATTGATCCACCATAGGTCTCCTTGTCCCTCCTGTGTCTCTTAAGGTGACCATAGACGTAACAATTACTATCTTTCCAGGAAAGATCGTTCATTTCAATACACACGTGTAGAGCTGAATCGTCAGATATACGGGAAGAAACAATAGAATTCTACCTGTATCTGACGATTCAGCACTAACAATGGCCGATGTTTGGGTCCCTTCAAAGGCACCCGATCAAAAATTTCCGTCCAGTCCGATCGACAAGCCGACCAATATCTAAGTCTTCTGCCGATATAGGTCAGCTCTTTTTCCACCATACATGCAACGAATATCGGCCAAAAATTAGTTTTGTATGATATTATCTGTGCGTCTATGGCCGCCTTTAATCTGTGGCCATACACTATAAGATCTGCTTATGTGGCAAGGTTGCTAAACCAGTTGATCTTCCCCCGACGTTCACCAAATGCTGGGCAATATCGGGCTAATCCAATCATTGGGCTCTATGACCAAATAATCATATTACAATGATGGGCCTCAATCATCCTTGATTGGGAGGAATAACCGATTGAGATCTGACCAATTTTTGGCCAGATATCGGTCTGGGAGGCCAGTTTTGAGGGACCCATACACTGACAGATAATTTGCCAAATCAGCAGCTTAAAGGTGGCCATAGACATAGATCGCCAAATGATCGAATCTCTCCCCGATATGCCCACATTGAAGTGCCCACTTCATCGGATCGGATCAGAATGGAGGCAATACGGGCAGTCTGATCACGGGACTAGCGCTCGCTGCACTAGTGATGCGCCCCCTCCTCTACCCGCTCCGACGCTGGAAATTAGAAGAGGGGAGGGCGGCATTGGGGCTGTTGCCTCAGGTGTCAGCAGCCCCTGAAATGTGCCTGCTGGTGTGTTTCACCAAAGAACAAAGGGGAAATAGAAAGCTTTGGTGTGAAACTAGAGAAGCCTCAGGCGCAGAATAATGGGAGAAAAAGCATGCAGTGGACCTGCTTCCCAAGCACAATTGCTAATCTCTTATTTGTGCTGACAGAAGCATATAGGAGATGTATTGCTGTCCCAACAATAAATTAATTACATTATAATTATAAATTATACATTCTAGTTTAATATGGCCATGTTTGACTAATAACACATTGTACATATATATATATATATATATATATATATATATATATATATATATATATATATATATATTTATATATATATATATATATATATTAGGGATGCACCAAATCCACTTTTCTGGATTCGGCCGAACCCCTGAATACCGAACCGAATCCGAACCCTAATTTGCATATGCAAATTAGGGGTGGGAAGGGGAAAACATTTACTTCCTTGTTTTCTGACAAAAATGTACGCAATTCCCCTCCCTGCCCCTAATTTGCATATGCAAATTAGGATTCGGTTCGGCCGGGCAGAAGGATTTGGCCGAATCCGAATCCTGCTGAAAAAGGCCGAATCCCGAAACGAATCCTGTATTCGGTGCATCCCTTATATATATAAATTATTTTTTTTTTTTTTAAGTGGCTACTGTTAAACAGTGGCAGCATTGCACGTCCAGCTTATTGGTAATTACACAGAGTGTTGACTGACCAGTGGCCAAACAAAAGGGTTGTGTATTCAGCAGCTCTCTAGTTGGTGTGACATCCAGCCATGGCGCACACTAATGTAAAGATATACAGGGAGGTCGGAAAGTGGACTGGTCGAGTCTGCTCACCATGTACTTTTTGTGCAGTCTGATTGCACTTATATGGTGAACACACAAGTGCTGAGCAAAGGAAATATTAATATAATTGAATCTGCTCTATTTGGGGGTGCCTGGCTATTGATTAGAGAAAACTTGATAACGATGTATAGAATAAAATGGGAACTAATGAAGATGGGGAAGGAAGAAAGAGATCGGAAAAGGTGTAATGGAAGGAATGGAGAGGAAAGTGCCTAACTAACAAAGTATTTACATCACTCCTTGATATATATATATATAATCATGGTAGACCATTTAAACAAGCATAACCCACACTTTACACTTTTCCCAGGTCAGCCACACCCAAAAGTCCCAGCCAATCCGGTTAGTTGTTTTTTGAGATTAATTGACTTCCTTGCCTTTCTGAGAAGCAGAGCACCATCCTATGGACACTGGGTGTATTATTATATAATATTATTATAACGCAAAGATCATGCAATCCTGTCAGAGTTCTTAATGGCAGAATATTCATTATTAAGTGCTCTGCTTTGTTCAGATGACTGAACACACAGAACCTATAGCAATAGTACTGCAACCATACCAAGGAATTCAACGTTTTGCCCTGTAGAAAAAGCATATTTGAAATCAATTGGCTGTTTTATTTCTTTGTAAATTACTACATAGAGTAAACCAATGTTTGGGTAGAAATATATACGTATACATGTGTGTATCTATTAAGTCCTGGCAGCCCAGGCAAGTCACAGATAAAATTAGCTATTCATATATTCATTCAACCAACTTCTACTTCTTCCAGGGGTAAACCGGACGAAACTGCATGACATGATCGCAGACCTAGGAGACGAGGATCCTTCTCACATCCCAGCAGAAATCCTGAGCCCGGGCCGCACACCCTCCTCAAGAATTACCGATCATGAAGGTGGAAGAGCAGAGGAAGGTGCTGAGCCATTTCCTTACAGCCTTTTCTTTAAGACGTCAAGTGCATGAGACCCTGCCGCAATAGATCTCACAAGGTCCCCATTGCATTCACATGCTATACACACTATACTATACTACACAGAATGCTGGTTACTTACAGCCCAAGCCACGTGACAAAGGACAAGGAAAGTTAAACTAAAGAAGTAGGCTAGAAATGTTGTACATTATGTTTTGGATTTCTGTACCAGCCCCAGAAAACCAAATCCCTTACGCAGGGAAGATCTATTTCTCCAAAGATGCCCCAGAAGCTCCCCATCTTTTTTGCTGATTCTTACTGAGCTTAGGGGCCCAATCACAATATACAGTACACATAGAATAGAAATGTCACAGTATAAGGCTGATTAGTAATTAATATGGATAATTACTACAGCACAGAAACCAGTGCAACTAGTATCAGAATTTAATAATTAGCCCTGTAGCATCAGCTTATATCACAGACAAACCTCATTTTCTGCTGGATAATTAGTGACGACCCCTAAGCTTAGCTTCTCAACAGCTGCTCAGAGCCCACTGAGCATGTGAGTGTCACAGACACTTTTCAAGATGAAGACCCCCCTGTGACAAGTTTGAAATCATTGCTGCTATTGAGAAGCTGAAACTTTAGGCTGGTACATTAAGTTCAGTATATAAAACATGACATTTCTAGCCCTATTCATTTTTAGGGTTTAGTTCTCCTTTAAATGTAGCAAATAAGCGAATAAAGGAAAATCGACGGCTCTCTGACAAAGCAAGATGCAAAAAGCCTTTAGATGGAGTGCTGTCCCCTTTTATGTAGAATATTGTAACAATAACGAGCAGCCATGTAGTAGTTGGTTTGGAGCTAGCCATTTTGTTGCCTACAGACAAGGAAGGGTGTATCTTTCCTCGTTATCATAATAGCACCTCTCTCCAATCACAAGCTAATGTCCGGAATCATTAAAAATTTTCATTTTGTTTTTATATCTCGCTTTCATTTTTAAGCATTAGTTGACCATGATGAAGTGTTTTGTGAAGCTTTAATAAATCAACTTTGTTTTGCAGCTGAGCCTATCGCATTTCCTCCTGGATCTGGTAAATCCTTTATAATGGGATCAGAAGATGTTCTGGAAAGCGTCTTGGGACTTGGCGATTTGGCAGACCTCACAGTCACAAATGACTCGGATTTCAGTTACGATGTAAGTGAATAAGCACACTGGCCTGGGGTACAGAGATCTTTAGAATCTAAACAGATTTGCACCCCACAGTCCTGCGTGGAACATAAATGTGCTGAACAAAAGCCCAGTAACTTTCATATATTGAAAATGTATTCTCCCAATTTTTAAATTTAAAGAAAATCAAATGCAGTTTGTGTGACCTAAAACAACGCAGAACAGTGAAACTAAAATCACTTTCATTGATCTCTCCTCCTTTACATCAATTGTGAAAGGAGCTAAAGTAGTTTACTATTCCCTTATGTAGCTTACCATTCCCAGTTAAAAGCCATGTGTAGGGTGAACTCTCACTCTATGTGCCTGAGGCAACTAGAGGAAGGGTGGGACTTGTATAAAGTTGTTTTATCTCTTATAGGTAGAGTGAGGAAAACTGAAGTTGTTGCCTTTTTAGTACTTGTGTAAAGCTCTGTTGTGATGCTTTCAGAATTTCCTGCCCTTCAGTCCATATGTATGCACTGGATTCATTATGCTTTTTTACACCTATAACTTATACTATGCTCCAGTTAAGTAAGTCATGCTCATAACCAAATTCACTTGGATAAGAAATTTAAGGAAACCCCTTTAAAAATTATTGGTGTGAGTGTGCAATTAAAATACAGGTATGGGACCTATTATCCAGAATTCTTTGGACCTGTGGTTTTCAGGATAAGGGATCTTTCCATAATTTGAATCTTCATACCTTAAGTCTACTAGAAAATCATGTAAACATTAAATAACCCCAATAGGCTGGTTTTGTTTCCAATAAGGATTAATTATAACTTAGTTAGGATCAAGTATAAGGTACTGTTTTTTATTATTACAGAGAAAAAGGTAATAATTCTTAAAATTTGGATAAATTGGACTCTATGGGAGATGGCTTTTCAGTAATTCGGAGCTTTCTGGATAACGGGTTTCTGGATAACGGGTTTCTGGATAACAGATTCCATACAGTATAGTCACTTATTTTTGGTCTGTGTATAAACCTTTCACTTCAACTCTTTCCCCCTGAAGCTTCCATCCAACAAGGATGCCTTTAGGAAGACATGGAACCCAAAGTACACCCTTCGCAGTCACTTTGATGGGGTCCGTGCCCTAGCCTTTCACCCGCTGGAGCCTGTTCTGGTCACTGCTTCTGAGGACCACACCCTGAAACTATGGAATTTGCAGAAAACTGTTCCCACCAAAAAGTAAGTCATTTACTTGATTGTTTGTGTAACATCTTTATCATGGCAGAGCCTTTCTTGACTAGTGAGCTAGAAACACATGGTTAACAAAAGTCCTCTTCTCTTGTTTTAGGAGTACCTCCTTCGATGTGGAACCCATCTACACGTTTAGAGCTCACATGTAAGTAGGCAGTTACTTGGGTTTGATCATTTTGTAGCTGTAAGCTGACATATATAGATAGAGTTCCTGTAGATTTCAGCTATGACATTTCAATTACATACACATGAGATGAGTGTTGGCTCACTGATAAGACCAATCAAAAAGCTTCAAATGAGCCACTGGTTTATTTCCAAATGGTTGACCAATTTGCATTGCCAAATATATCCATGTAGTGGCCTATTTTTTTTCCCGTTCAATTACATGAATACTTCCGTCCCAGTTTGCAAAGCTGTGACCCACTGTGACCTTTAAACTATAGGAATCACGGCTGCTAAAACTGGCAGTTGTGTTGTAGTATTTGCATGACCTTGCCTCTATGCAGACCTTTATCTGATTCATAAAAATATATGGAATTTATTTGATCTCTTTTTTGTTGAACTGAAATCCAAATTGAACTGCAGAAATGATTAGATCTAATCCTATACATAATATAAATAGCTTTTGATCCATTTGATCATTTGATTTTATTTTTAAACTGGAAGCAACAATTATTTATTCAGAAGAAGAATTAGTTGTGTTGCAGAACATGTGTCCATTAGTGAGTCCCATAGGCTTACAAACTAAGTCTGTGACCAGTTGGAAAGAATTGCACTGGCCGCCAGCATCCTTTCAATATTTCCCAAGACTTCCTTCCAGGGATTTAGACTTGCACATGCAATGTATAGTAACATCAGAAAATCTTACTGTTTGTGAATCCGCAAGGCTGAAGAACCACATGGGAGCCTTGGGAAATATAGTAAGATAGATCTCCGAACCAGTGCAATTTTTCTTTTTTACAGTGTAGGAGCAGCAATGTGGGTAAAAAGTTATAGTAAAAAGTAATAAATGGTAGGGGCCTAACCCCAGCACATAACCCTAGAAGCTCAGCTCATATGTGTATGTATGTGTTTTTCTTTCAGTGGCTCTGTCCTTTCACTTGTGGTCGGCTGCAGCGGAGAACACTGCTACAGTGGAGGGCTAGACTCAACAATACAGTGGTGGAAAATACCAAGCCCCAATGTGGATCCATATGATACATATGGTAAGGAAGCAGGTAGTTTGTGCTAGTAGCAATAGGACCACGGATTGTAGGATAAAGGTAATGAAGATTCCACTGCTGCAGGGGTCTATTTCTCATGGGATTCAGATTAATTCTGCGTTAGCTTTGCAATGAATTAGTGCAGTGGCGTAACTGTAGCGGACACAGAAATTTGCCAATCACAAAAGGCTAGTGTAGCGGGGATATCCCCTGCATGTTTATTTAGTCATGTGATGTAACGTTTAACTGTAACGGAAGCAGACCTCACGGTCACAGGGGGGCCCGGAGAAAAAGGAGGGGGGTACTGTGCGGTCTGTTTCCTCTATAGCCAAAAAGAATCCACAGAGAGTGGGTGGGAAGTGGGCGGGAGGATGGGGATCGCAGTGCTGATCCATGTTACGTCCTGACCCTTTGGTTAAAACCCCTACACGGTAGGAACTGGCTGCTTTCACTAGATTTGCATTGTGCATACCAGCAGACATTGGCTTACTGAGCATTGTTCCAGTGTGATGTTCACCTCTTGTGTGCCTGCTGCTTAAAGGAGAACTAACACCCCCCAATAAAAAAAAGCCCAATCTACTACCCTAGATAGTCCCCATCCCTGCTTCCTATCCTCATGGTGCCCCTGGACAGCAAGCTCACTTATTTATGCAGAGGGCGCCATCTTCCTAGTCTTCAGTCTTCTTAGGATCCTCTTCCCTTCGCCAATGCACAAAACTTTTGCGCAGTTGGTACTAATATCGGACTGTTCCAACTGTGCATGCACCAAATACAGTGTTCCCTTAACGAAGAAGACCGAAGACTCGAAAGATGGCACCCATGAGCTCCACTGCGCTACTTTGCATAAATAAGTGAGCTATGTGGGTAGGAAGCAGGGAGGTGAGGGGCTTTTCTTATTGGAGGGGTTTAGTTCTAATTTAACAGCTTGATCTGGGAGCATATTTTAGTTGCATATTCTGTCTGCATTAAGACTTATCACAGGATCTGATTCAGGGATAATCAGCATGCTTTATTTTGTCATTAACCCAACAAAAAGTTCTTGGGATGGTACATGAAATTTGGTTCCTAGAGAGCCTATTAACAAAAAGTGTCATTGCCACCTTGTTCAAATTGCCTTAAATTTACCGCAAGCAATGCTTTTTTTTTTTTTTTTTTGAGTGCACCCTGATATATATGCGCAGAGCCGTGTAAATCTGAATCTGACTGCAGCTTCCTTACATTGTCTTACATTGCATTAACTGCTGTTTCTCTCCCTTCAGACCCCAGTGTTCTGGCTGGCACTCTAGTTGGGCACACGGATGCCGTATGGGGTCTGTCACATAGTGGAGTTAAAGATCACTTGCTCTCCTGTTCCGCTGACGGGACTGTACGGTTATGGAGTCCACCAACAGGCACCCAGTGTATCGGCACCTACAATGGAAACAGAGGTGAGAGCTGAGATTCCTGTCCTGAACCCAATCAGGGGGATCAATATGGTGTCATTACTCCTCCAGCACAATTCCACTTTTTCATTTTAATTAATTAAATCAAATCACCTCTTTTAATATAGTGGGCGCAATTACGAGACACAATACAGTTTTGCGTGCATTAAACGTATACAGTGCAGTTGCTCTATGCTCCAGGCTATTCATGTTCATAAGCTCCTCCATCCATTGGCACAAGGGAGGCATGTACAGGTATGGGATTCATTATCTGGAAACCTGTTATCCAGAATGCTCCAAATTACAGAAAGGCTGTCTCCCATACACTCCATTTTTTGAAAACAATTCAAATTTTTAAAAATTATTTCCTTTTTCTCTGTAATAATAAAACAGTAGCTTGTACTTGATCCCAACTAAGATATAATTAATCCTTATTGGAAGCAGAACCAGCCTATTGTGTTTATTTAGGGGCCGATTCACTAACTTCGAGTGAAGGATTCGAAGTAAAAAAAACTTCGAATTTCGAAGTATTTTTTGGGCTACTTCAACTACGAATCGAAGGATTCGAAGTAAAAATCGTTCAACTATTCGACCATTCGATAGTCGAAGTACTGTCTCTTTAAAAAAAACTTCGACCCCCTAGTTCGGCAGCTAAAAGCTACCGAAGTCAGTGTTAGCCTATGGGGAAGGTCCCCATAGGCTTTCCTAAGTTTTTTTGATCGAAGTATATTCCTTCGACCGTTGGATTAAAATCCTTTGAATCGTTCGATCGAAGGAATAATCCTTTGATCGCAGTATTTGCGCTAAATCCTTCGACTTCGTTATTCGAAGTCGAAAGGATTTCAATTCCTAGTCGGATATCGAGGGTTAATTAACACTCGATATTTGACCCTTAGTGAATCCGCCCCTATATGTTTACATGATTTTCTAGTAGACTTAAGGTATGAAGATCCAAAATATAGAAATATCTTTTATCCAGAAAGACTCGGTTCCCAAGCATTCTGGATAACAGGTCTCATACCTGTATAAACTACCGTGCTCTCTTTGTGCACAACATTGGGGAAAACGCTCGGCCGATTGCACCCTTTTTTGCAGTTTGCCTTGTTTTTTAATTGAGCCTCTACGTCACTTCTGCTGTGCTGCGATTGGTCTTAACTTGCTGTATTTGCCCCTTTCCCTCAGAACACGGGATCCCCACTTCTGTTGATTTTATTGGCTGTGACCCTGCTCATGCTGTAGCCTCTTTTACAAGTGGTTGCATCGTTGTTTATGACTTAGAAACTTCTGAGTCTGTGATACAGCTTTCTTCCCCCTCTGACCCTGGTAAGTAAGAATCCAAGGGGTGTATTTAATTACTATTAAACAAATAATGAAACCCCCTTTTTCATTGGACCTGTGTGTGTTTTTGTTTTTTATTACAGGTGCGCCATTTTCCAACCATATTAATAAAATTGTGAGCCACCCAACGCTCCCTGTTACTATTGCAGCATTTGAAGATCGGCACATCAAGTTTTTTGACAATAAATCAGGTATGTCTAAATATTGTGCTGTCTCCTGAGTACTGAAATAAAGGGACAGTATACCTCCCCCCTCTTTTATTTTATTTTCTCTGTCGTCTCAGGGGGACACAGGGACTCTAGGGTTTAAGCTCCACCCTCCAGGAGGCAGGACACTTAGAATAAAAAAAAATCTTAAGGGGCGTGCCCAGGAAGAGGCTTAACCCCACACACTGTAGACATACCTCAGTTTTTAAGTGTCCTGCTTTCAAGGAGGATGTACTTTGCATGCTCTTCAGCTGCATTCATCAGACTGGGGTATATCCAGGTACAGGAATGCCTGTTTACTCTGTGAATTCCCCCATCGTGGGATCCTTCACCGGGGTCTCTACCCTAGCCACCCAGGCTATATCCGACCCACACAGTTCTTTTTACCTGCCACCCAATAAGGACAGCAGTATCTGTACGGTGAAGCACCGGGTGAGTACCATGGCATTGTTCATGTCTATCTCCCCGGGTTGCTCTCCCCCACCCCCTTCCTTCTCATTATTGCGGGAAATTCAGGGTTAATAGGCCCCTAAGGGAATAGCTTCTCCGACCTGGCAGATTCCAACTACGCGCACCTCACTCTCACAGACTGTTCGCGCGCGCAGCTCCTTCCTGCGCCTCTCCCTGGAACGCATCGCGTCCATGCGTTCCAGGCGCCATTTTCTTTTCGCGCACATGAGGAGTTGCGCCGCACGGTCTGTAAGCGCGCCATTCTCTGCCAGGAGGGGGAAAGAGAGGGACTCGGCTCCACTCTCTTTGTCTGATAGTTAAGGGAGAGTCCTACTTCTTTACTCAGCCCTTCAGGAAGCAGTTCTTTCTTATTGATTACTGCAATTTCACCCCACTATAGCCATTCCTCAGCAGGTACCATTGACACTGCATTATGGCGGAAGGTAAGTCAGGGGGACTTTTCCCAAGGGCGGGGGGGAGAGCACCACCAGCACAGGTCACCTATTTTGCCTGCAAAAATTGTCAGTACAAAATACCAGGGGGTCAGGCTGAATCCCTCTGCAGATCTTGCTCCAAAGGACAGGGCTCTGCACCTGCCCAGGAATCTGCTGCAGCTGAGACTCCGCAATTTGGCGAATCCTCACAGGATAATTCTGCACACACTGGGAGCGCAGGTCCATCTTCTGACCCCCCAGCCCCCTCATGGGCTATCCAGCTCTCGCAGTCTCTAGCTTCATTGCAGACTTTACCTTCAATTGCTGACAATTTAGGCAGAGCCATAGCCAAGCTAGCTCACAAGCCTAGCAGGAAGCGTAAACGACCTCCCAGTCCTAAACTTGATGACGACTGACATACCCTATCCGAGGGCTCTTCATATGGAGGAGGCGCCTCTCATTCAGAGGGCGAACTCCCATTTTCCGATATTTCCTCCGATGAGGAGGGGGATTATGAGGAGGGGACCAAGAGCAGAGAGGTTCCTCATGATGTTGATCACATCATCAAGGGAGTGATGGAAGTTTTAAAGATTACACCATCAACGGAACAGCACACTTCTTCTGCTAATCTGTTTAAGAGGAAACATAAACCTCTGTTTGTTTCCCGTCTCATGAACAACTTACTAGCATTGTCCATGAGGAATGGAATTCCCCTGAACGAAAATTCCAGGCTACTCGTAAATTTTCCAAGTCCTATCCATTTGACAAAGAATCGGTGGAGAAATGGTCTATGCCCCCAGCAGTAGATGCTCCAGTCTCTCGGCTATCTAAGTCCACTGCCTTACCCGTTACAGACGCGGCAGCCTTCAAGGACCCATCTGACAAAAGGCTAGAGGGATTCCTGAGGGCAGTTTACTCATCTGCTGGCTCTACTTTGCGTCCAGCACTGGCATCCGCCTGGGTTGCCCGAGCCATACAAGCCTGGTCCGAAAATCTAGTTTCAGACATTCACGAAGGTGTTCCCAGAATGGACCTCATGTCATCTGCACAATCTATCGCGGAAGCAGCAGCATACTTGTGTGACGCAACCCTTGATACCACTCAGATTACCGCCCGCACCTCAGCGCTATCCGTGGCTGCCCGCCGAACGCTCTGGCTTAAGAATTGGACAGCCGATGTCAGTTCCAAGAAGTCCTTGACCTCCCTCCCATTCAAGGGACAACGACTCTTTGGGGAAGAACTTGAAAAGATCATCTCCCAGGCCACAGGGGGGAAAAGCACTTTCCTCCCCCAAAGTAAGTACAGAAACACTTCGTCCTCTAGACGGGGTAAGTTTTTTCGTGGCCCCAGTGGAAGATTCTCCAGACGAAACAGCCCCCCTCAACGCTCCCAGTTTCGCTCCAAACACAGTGATAAGGGCCGCATGCCGTGGAAGACCAACAAGTTCCACAACAAGCCTTCAGCAGACAAATCCACTTCTGGTTGACGGGGCACCCCCCCGGGGTCTCAGCAATCCCTAGGGGGCAGATTGCTACGATTCCGGGAGGTGTGGAACCATTATTCGTCCGACGCTTGGGTCACCGAAATAGTTACAGAAGGCTACCATCTCGATTTTTCTTCTCTCCCTCCCAAAAAAAAAAAATTCCTCATGTCCAGACTTCCTTCCAAAACCGACAAGGCTCGAGCCTTGGAACGGGATGGAGTGATCATTCCTGTCCCTCCGTCAGAGACATTCTCAGGTTTTTACTCCAACCTGTTCCTAGTACCGAAGAAAGACGGTTCCTTTCGACCAGTACTGGACCTGAAATTTCTCAACAAACACATACGCTCTGTACGGTTCAAGATGGAGACCCTTCGTTCAGTCATCAGAGGTATGGAACCAGGTCAGCTCTTGATGTCCCTCGACATAAAGGACGCCTATCTCCACATGCCGATCTGGCCCCCTCACCACCGTTTCCTCCAATTCGCCTTCAAGAACCGCCACTCCCAGTTTGTGGCTCTCCCATTCGGATTGACCTCGGCGCCCCGAGTCTTCACCAAACTCATGGCGGTGACGGCAGCAACCCTTCGTCTCCAGGGAGTATCGGTGACTCCCTACCTCGACGACTTGCTCCTGAAGGCCAGATCGGCGGAACAATGCAGAGCACATCTTCAGACAGCTATTTCCCTGATCCAGAGCTTCGGCTGGACCATCAACTGGAACAAATCCAGCTTGACTCCCAGTCACCAAATGATGTTTCTGGGTCTTCATTTCAACACCCTCTACCCCCGGACAAGCAGAAGAAAATAAGGGACCAGATCAGTCTTCTTCGTTCCAGTCAACCTCCCACAGTCCACCTCGCAATGCGGGTGCTGGGGCTGATGGTTTCGTCCATCGAAGCGGTGCCGTTTGCTCAGTTTCATCTACGGCCCCCGCAAGCCAACATCCTATCAGGATGGAAAGGAGGGCCTCTAACCCAGAAGATTCACCTGCAGCGACAGACGCGGGAATCTCTCCGTTGGTGGCTAACCCCCCAACAACCTCTCCACGGGCCAGTCCTGGGCCGTCCCGGACTGGACCGTCATAACAACAGACGCAAGCCTTCTGGGCTGGGGAGCGACGTGGGACAAGCTCTCCGTTCAAGGTCCATGGGCCCCCAACGAAACCAAACTTTCAATAAACGTCCTCGAGCTTCGGGCGGCGAAACTGGCCCTCAGACACTGGTCCCCACACCTTCAGGACAAATCGGTCCGGGTGCAGAGCGACAACTCCACCACGGTCGCATACATCAACAGACAGGGAGGGACCCGAAGCAAGGCCTGTCTGGCGGAAGTGGACCAGATTCTGACGTGGGCAGAAACCAACTCAGTCCGGCTTTCCGCCATACACATTCCGGGTGTTGACAACACTCAAGCGGATTATCTCAGTCGCAATCAGCTAGATCCCGGAGAATGGGAATTGCATCCCGAAGTCTTTGCAGATCTCGTGGCTCATTGGGGTCAGCCCCAAATCGACCTCATGGCAGCCAGATCCAATCGCAAAGTTCCCACCTTCTTCGCTCGTTCTCGGGATCCGCTGGCGATGGGGGTGGACGCCATGACTCAAGTATGGCGATTCCGGCTGGCTTATGTTTTCTCTCCTCGACCCTCCTTTCGAGCCGTTGGCGGTTATTCCGGAGAACATTCTGACTTGGAAGGTGGCGTTCCTGGTGGCCATCGCTTCTACCAGACGGGTATCCGAGCTCGGTGCCCTCTCGTGCGACCCTTCCTTACTGGTTTTCCACAAAGACAAAGCGGTTCTTCGCACAGTGCCCTCCTTCCTCCCCAAAGTGGTGTCCTCGTTCCACATCAACCAGGAGATTGTCGTCCCGTCCTTCTGTCCGGAGCCTAAGAATCCTAAGGAACGACGTCTTCACAGTCTGGACGTGGTCAGAGCACTTCGCTGGTATCTTGAACGCTCCAAGCCCTTCCGACGTTCCCAAGCTCTGTTTTTGCTTCCATCCGGCCCCCGTCGGGGCATGGCAGCTTCAAAGACGACAATTGCAAGATGGATTCGGGAACTTATTCGTCACGCTTACCTTTCCAAGGGGAGATCTCCGCCGACATCCGTTCGAGCTCACTCCACGAGATCCATGGGAGCTTCCTGGGCATGGCGTAACTCAGCGTCTTTGGACCAGATCTGCAGAGCTGCCACTTGGTCCTCGGTTCACACATTCACCAAATTTTATAGCCTTGACACGTTTTCCTCTGCGAAAGCCGCCTTTGGCCGCAAAATACTGCATTCTGTGGTGCAGTAAGGTGTCTTATTCTTCCAATTTCGCTCCCTCCCGACTGTTCTGGGGCTGCTTTGTTAAGTCCCCTAGAGTCCCTGTGTCCCCCTGAGACGACAGAGAAAACAGGATTTTTTGTTACTCACCGTTAAATCTGTTTCTCTGTAGTCGATAGGGGGACACAGGGCTTCCCGACCCTAGCGAAATGTTGACCGTTTGGTCCTCTGGAAAAGTTTCTTGTTTACCTGTTGCCAGTTGAGTTATTTTAGATTTTATCTTTCTGCAGTCTCTTTGGTACCAACTGAGGTATGTCTACAGTGTGTGGGGTTAAGCCTGTTCCTGGGCACGCCCCTTAAGATTTTTTTTATTCTAAGTGTCCTGCCTCCTGGAGGGTGGAGCTTAAACCCTAGAGTCCCTGTGTCCCCCTGAGACGACAGAGAAACAGATTTAACGGTGAGTAACAAAAAATCCTGTTTTTTCCAACATAAGCTTAATAAATTGGGATTGCACTAAACATACTTGTTGCCTGTTTTAATTAGAAATATCTATGGTTTTGGTAATTGCTTGCTAATGAGCTGCTCCTTATCTAAATGACAAGGAAAGGCTGCAGCTTGGGGAAGGAAGGGGTTTGTTTTATTTCTGTTTATTACTATGTTACGTTTGCAAACACACCCATTTATAACATGGATACAATCTATTTGGAAAAGCTGTTTGGATTCAATAATGAAGACACCAATCCCCTCAACTGTTGCCATGGGAATTGACCCTGTTTACTATGTAGAGGTTCAAATTTGAAATCTTTGTATAACACTTATATATGTTACCTCTTAGGAAAGACTATCCACTCTATGGTGGCTCACTTGGACGCAGTGACGAGTCTTGCTGTGGATCCCAATGGAATCTACCTGATGTCTGGAAGTGAGTAGTGGCTGCCTGGAAACCATTCCCTCTCTGTGTATTATTATGACTGACAGTTGGCCAAGCTGTTTTTCAGTTGGCAACTTTGAAGCCAGGAGTGAAGGAGAGAGAGTAACAATCTCCTCTGAATAATCGCCTGTAATGATGTAAAGTGCGGCCACTAGAGTTTAAAGTGCTGCTTACTCTTTGCTTCAGTACCTTCAATTCCTATGGGTACACTGCTCATAAATGATGTTCTTTGAGTTCAATGAGTCAAGGGAGGTTACTAGAGCCAGACAGCTCTCGTACAAACTGCTCTGCCTCAGAGCGACCCTATCACTGCAGTAAGGGCACAGCTGTAGGGCACACTATGCTTTCAGTTGGAGCAGTTTTGCAAAATCTTGTCGTATTCAACTGCGCAACATTGCCCGAATACGACCAGATCTCAGAATCAACTAAAACACTTATTCAGTCTCATATCATCTCCCGCCTTGATTACTGCAACCTACTCTTAGCAGGTATTCCAACAAGTCGCCCTTCACAACTCCAATCTGTTCTAAATGCTGCTGCTAAACTCATTCATCTATCTCACCGCTCAACATCAGCTGCTCCATATGTATATTCCTTCACTGGCTCCCGAGCTCCTCCAGAATCAAATTCAAACTACTCACACTCACATTCAAGGCCCTTAATAATGAAGCCCCTCCCTATATTTCATCTCTGATCTCCAAATACTCTCCTTCACGCAACCTTCTCTCTACTTCTGACCTTCGACTTGCTTCTCCTCTCATCACTTCTGCCCATTCTCCTCTACAAGACTTCTCTCTGGCCTCTGCTTTTCTCTTGAATTCTCTGCCTCGAGCTGTCAAACTTCTCCTTCTTTCCAAACTTTCAAACGCTTCTTAAAGACCCACCTGTTTAAAGAAGCTTATTCACTGTACCTTAATTAATCAGTCATTGCTGTATCATAAAACTCAAAATGTCTCAAAATCCTAATATCTTAATTGTACCCTAACCTTTAGTTTGTAAATTCAAATTTGTAGGCCCCTCTAATCCTATTGTATTCTGTAACCCTTGTTTGTTATCCACCATTTGTTATGACTAAGCTAAAGCCGGGTATCTTGTCAGCGCTATATAAATAAACGATGATGATGCTGCTTTCAGTTGGAGCAGTTTTACACCCTAGTGCTGCACATTTGCTCTCCCCTGATGATTGCTGCCTTTTCTCACATTGCAGTGGAGCTGAGTTTATAGTTTATATCTCTAGTTTGCTCTAACTTGATTTACAAGGTTAAAAGACTCCAGCCTAGATGTGGGCCCAATAGGGGTAAATTAATACTCAGAGCATGCACAGTTTGGCTCTCTTCACTGCTGCCCCTATTCATATTGATATATTGATATATTCATAGTGATAGCAGTGATCCAAGAGCTGAATGAATATGTAGGCCATCCTATGAGTGTGGAACATGCACCACAGGGGTGAGCTGTATAGCTGCTTTCTCTTAACAGCCACCAAACATTCTGAAAACCTCATCACCTTTCATTCTGAGTGCATTATGTGCTCATTACTATAGGATATTCATTAGCATCGCTCTTATTAAAGGGGTTGCTCACCTTTACATGAATGTTTAGTATGCTGTAGAGAGTGATATTCTGAGACAATTTACAATTGGTTTTCATTTTTTATTTAGTTATTTAGCTTTTTATTCAGCGGCTCTCCGGTTTGCAAGCCAGCAATCTGCTAGGGTCCAAATTCCCCTAGCAACCACGCATTGATTTGAATAAGAGACTGGAATATAAATAGGAGAGGGACTGAATAGAAGGATGAGTAATAGAAAGTAGCAATAACAATACATCTGTAGCCTTTACAGAGCATTTGTTTTAGATGGGGTCAGTGACCCCCATTTAAAAGCTGGAAAGAGCCAGAAAAAGAAGGCAAATAACTTAAAAACTATAAAAATGAAACAATGAAGGCCAATTGGGAAGTTGCTTAGAATTAGCCATTCTATAACTTATTAAAAGTTTAAACTGTTGATCACTAGAGTTTGGAGGCCAGGCCCAAGGTAACGGCTGTGTTCTCCCTTCAGGCCACGATTGCTCCATCAGACTGTGGAACCTGGACAGCAAGACGTGCGTACAGGAGATCACCGCCCACCGCAAGAAGCTCGACGAATCCATTTACGATGTTGCCTTTCATCCAACCAAAGCGTTCATCGCTAGCGCCGGAGCAGACGCCCTGGCTAAGGTCTTCGTCTGACCCCTTTTTCCAAGTGCATTTGGGACAAAACCGAGAAAGAGGCTAATGCCGCGCTCTCTAAGCAAAACCTTGAAACATCACTGCCATGAGGAACTTGCACCCCAACACTACAATGCAGAGCCCCCCCCTGCAGGACAGTGACATACTGGTTACACAAGTTGCTTTTGTCCCTCAATCCTTACCCCTCCCCCCATCCCTTTTTAATATTGGGACGGCTTTTTCTAGAGCTGTAATTACTGTAATTTATACCCTTTGTTTCCCTCGCAGTAACCAGTATTTGCAGCCCCTGCACCAGGTGTCTGTGCTATATAAATATATATATATATAATATAATATATATTTCTTTTTTTTTAGCGCTCTTTAGAAAATACACTTTGTTCAAGGCGTTTTCCCCAGTGTACTTCTAATCTCAGACCCACAATGCAATGTGCAGGAGCGCAACTAACGCAAATAAGGGTGGGGGGTGTTTGTGGGCGACTTCTCTACCATACCATGCAGCCCCTTAGCGCAGTCACGTCCTGATATAATGAATTACAACCTTTCATCGTTTTTTTTCCACCCGCATCTTAAAGGACCAGCAGCCGACTTCACACTGGATTAACTCCCAGAAAGGTTACAGAGAGCCGTATTCACTAACGGCCGTCTCTCTCGCACACTCGGAACACTACAGAGATTTGTATTCGCTGGTGGGTTTAACCCTCTCCGTGCCTGGCTGCCAACGAAGGGATTTTAAAAGCGACTTTTTTTTCTTGACGAGGTTTTTTTTTTCTTTCTTTTCTGCCATTGAAAGCAAGTGTGTAACTCTATTTTTTAGCATTAGTCTTGCATATACACACGTTTTTTGGGTCTAACTGTAGTTTTTACTTTTTTTATATATATATTTAAGCCGTTGCAGAATTGCAGTGTTTTTATCAGCCATAGTAAAAGGTAAAAAGAAAAAAAAAAACAAGACTTTTACAGCTTTTTATACCGCCATCCTTCCCTACACAGAAGGTGAATGTTTGGGAAAAAATCCCCCCCCCCTTTTTTTTTTCTTTCTTCTTCATCATCGCCTTTCCCTTTCTCCTCCCACACTTTGCATCCCTGTAATGCCATTGGTCAGCCATGCTGCCAATAACTCAGGGGTTAAAGAGATTAGGGATGCACCAAATCCGCTATTTTGGATTCGGCCGAACCCCCTAATCCTTTGCAAAATATTTGGCCGAATACCGAACCAAATCCGAATCCTAATTTGCATATGCAAATTAGGGGTGGAAGGGGAAAACATTTTTTACATCCTTGTTTTCTGACAAAAAGTCAATTGATTTCCCTCCCTGTCCCTAATTTGCATATGCAAATTAGCATTCGAATTTGGTTCGGCCAGGCAGAATTATTCGACGAATCCGAATCCTGCTGAAAAAGGCCGAATCCTGGATTCGGTGCATCCCTAAAAGAGATACTGACACCAGAAATTAAACTCTTTTTTACATCTATCATAGTATTTCCTTTAAAAGCTACTTATAAATGTGCCCAATGCTTTTACATTACCTGTCTGATCCCCCATGCTCCTGTATGAGGGGGCTGCCATATTTGTGCAGCAGGAGTCCGTTAGCATTAGAAACTTTAACTGACAGTCAGGTTGGCAAAACCGTCAGGTTTAGAAACTTCAACTAACAATTACTTACAAAAACAAACTTCTCGGCAAAAAACAAAATCAACGTGACCTATAGGTAACTTTTAATGTACATTTTAAAAAGTCGTTTTTTAGTGTCAGTATCGCTTTCACGTTTGGAAAGAGACTAACCAATCATTGCTGAGCTTTTCCCGGTAATACTAAACAGGCAACAATGTGGGAGCGCAGCCCCTATCATTCCCCCTTTTTTAACCAATCGCAGCATTCTATCACTGTGTGATATATTGTATGTTTACTTTATTTACGAGTTAATTTATCCCCCTGCTTAATTACAACCGCTTATTGTTATTTATTTCTGCTTTTTATTCATTGTTTTTGTTTGTGGCTGTGAAAACAAAAAGGACTGTTACTGTTTGTGGAGCCTGACACACAAGCAAGCGAACGAGGATTATCACAGTCGGGTTTGAAATAGGATCAGGAGCAAAAGACTCAACTACAGACATTGGCGGTTTAACGTGAAGCCATTTCCACGTGCAAAATGGGGCTGAAATCCCCCCCACCAACGTTCTATTTTAATTTCAGCCGTGGATTTGCAGCGTCTTTACCCTCCGTCTATATATTTTTTCTCGCTCTCTCTCTCCATTCTTTTGCCGACATTCAGTTTCTGCTGTTGAGAGATGGAACGTCGTTGTGATATGCATGACTAAGACAATTCCACATTCACTTTTTTCTAGTCTTCCACAATAAAAAAAAAAAGGGAAAACCAATAATGATCAGTTTGCAAGTTTTGTAAGGTTTTTCTTTTACAGACTGCAAGCTGGCAAATTTTTATGATTGTATCACAGAATAAAACAGTCGTTGAAAAATAATGTATATAAAATGCCTATAATAAATATTAAATGGTGTACCTACACCCCCCCGTCGTCTTGCTTCTTCTGCACACGCTTTGTGCAAGGGCACTGGCCAATCAGGCGATAGAACAGCAATTACACAGGCAGCTGAAAACATGGACAGTTGCTGCGGAGCAAGACACCGCTCTGCCAGTTATGCAGTTGGTCATTATGTATTCAATTACTGCAAGAAATCTTGACTACTTACATTTGGGTCAGAATAATGACACCGAACTTGCACTCCCAGGATGTCGTTAAAGGGATATTGTCATGGGAAAACATGTTTTTTTTTTTTTTTTCAAAACGCATCAGTTAATAGTGCTGCTCCAGCAGAATTCTGCACTGAAATCCATTTCTCAAAAGAGCAAACAGAGTTTTTTATATTCAATTTTGAAATCTGGCATGGGGCTAGACATTTTGTCAATTTCCCAGCTGCCCCAAGTCATGTGACTTGTGCTCTGATAAACTTCAATCACTCTTTACTGTTGTACTGCAAGTTGGAGTGATATCACCCCCCCAGCAGCCAAACAAAAGAACAATGGGAAGGTAACCAGATAGCAGCTCCCTAACACAAGATAACCGCTCCCTGGTGGATCTAAGAACAGCACTCAATTGTAAAATCCAGGTCCCACTGAGACACATTCAGTTACATTAAGTAGGAGAAATAACAGCCTACCAGAAAGCAGTTCCATGACTGGGGCAGCTGTGTATATATATATATATATATATATATATATATATATATATATATATATATATATGTGTGTGAGTGTGTATAGATAGATAGATAGAGAGATTTTTGTACTTACCGTTAAATCTTTTTCTCTTGTCCTATATTGGGGGACACAGGCACCGTGGGGATGAAGATCCTGCAGCTGGAGATGGACACTATGTTGCAAAATAAGACTCCTCCTCCTGCTCTGGGCTTCATCCCCTGCCTCCTCCTACAAACCTCAGTTTCAACCGAAGAAGGAGCAAAACAGCCCAAAACAGAAGAGAAATCAAAAAGAACACCCTCTGAACTAACATTAGAAAAATTGAAACATTGAAAAAACGTCACGGAGACCGTGAAAAAACAGTGTCAGAATAGGGAGGGAAGGCCTGTGTCCCCCAATATAGGACAAGAGAAAAAGATTTAACGGTAAGTACAAAAATCTCTCTTTCTCTTGCCTAATTGGGGGACACAGGCACCGTGGGGACGTCCCAAAGCTCCCAAAAGGGTGGGACACTGCATAGTAGTTGCCTAGCTAACCACAGCGCTGAGCACCTTCCTCCCAAAGGCAGCGTCGGCTGAAGCATGCGTGTGGAGCCTGTAGAAGCGAGTGAAAGTATGGAGAGATGCCCACGTGGCCGCTTTACAGATCTGTTCCGCCGAAGCTTGGTGACGGAAAGCCCACGAAGTGCTGAGAGAGCGAGTAGAGTGAGCCTTAACCGTTAGCGGAGGGGTCCGCCCCTTGACAGTGTATGCTCTGGAAATAATGGAACGGATCCACTTGGCTAAGGTTGTCTTGGCAGCCTTGGTGCCCCGTTTGGGGCCGTCGGGGAGGATGAACAGTGCGTCTGTCCGGCGAACTGTCTCCGTGGCTTTCAGATAGACGGAAACAGCTCGAACAACATCCAGAGTGTGGAGCTTGTGCTCGATCGGTCCTTTGGGATTCGGACACAAGGAAGGCACCACAATGTCCTGGTTCAGGTGGAATTCAGAGACCACCTTAGGTAAAAAGTCCGGAGTGGGTCTAAGGACAACCTTGTCCATGTGAACGACTGTGAATGGCGATTTGCAAGACAGAGCTGCAAGTTCAGAAACTCTCCGAGCTGATGTGATTGCCAAAAGGAACAACACTTTCTCCGTAAGTGTGGACAGAGGAAGCTCGTCAAGAGGTTCAAAGGGTTCCTCCTGCAATGCTGAGAGCACCAAGTTGAGGTCCCACGGGGGCACGGGGCAACGGTACGGTGGGATGATGCGAGTGGCTCCTTGTAGAAAAGTCTTGATTTTTGAATTAAGGGCCAATTTGCACTGGAGGAGAATAGACAAGGCCGAAACCTGCACCTTGAGTGAGCTGATGGCCAACCCTTTCGAAAGCCCCTCCTGCAAAAAGGAGAGGACCTCCTTGACTCTTGCCTTCTGCGGGTTAAGGTTTCTGTGCTCGCACCATGAAATGAAGGTCCTCCAGACACGGTGGTAGATTTTCGCGGAGACAGGTTTGCGAGCCCTCAGCATGGTGGGAATGGCATCTGGAGGAGCTCCCGAATCTCGGAGAATCAAGGCCTCAAGAGCCACGCCGTTAAAGCCCAGAGATGAGAATTCGGGTGGGCAACCGGACCCTGAGTGAGGAGGTCTGCCCGTTGAGGGAGATGGAAGGGGTCGTCGGCTGCCATGGCGACGAGATCGGCAAACCAGGCCCTGCGGGGCCAGTAGGGAGCCACCAGGATGGTCTGCGTTCCTTCTCTTTTCACCTTTTTGATCACCTTCGGTAGAAGAGCCAGCGGCGGGAAGATGTAGGCCTTGGAGAAGCGCCACGGAATCACAAGGGCGTCCGCCACGTGAGCCAGGGGGTCGAGGCTCCTGGATACAAAGGCCGGGACTTGCCTGTTGGTCCTGGACGCCATGAGGTCGATGTCGGGCAGGCCCCATCTTGCCACGATGAGTTGGAACACGTCGCGGTGAAGTTTCCATTCCCCGTGATCTATGGTTTCCCTGCTCAGGTAGTCCGCTAGCCAATTGTCCACACCAGGTATGTGAACTGCGGAGATGGCGGGGACGTTGCTCTCTGCCCATTCTAGTATCGCCTGGGCTTCCCTGAGGGCCGCGAGGCTTCTGGTGCCGCCCTGATGATTTATGTAAGCAACGGCCGTCACGTTGTCGGACTGGATCCGCACAGGGTGACCCCGGAGTACCATCGCTGTGTGTTCCAGGGAGTAGCGTATCGCCCTGAGCTCTAGGAGGTTGATAGGTAGCCTCTGTTCCATTGGGGTCCAGAGACCCTGTACTGTCGTTTGGCCTGTGACTCCTCCCCACCCCCTGAGACTGGCATCCGTGGTGAGAATCTTCCAGTGATGTGGGGGGAAGGGTTTTCCCTCCGTCGCCCGACGTGGTTGGAGCCACCAATGGAGGGAGAGGAGAACCCGACTCGGAATGGAGATCATGCGATCGAGGTTGACTCGATCCCTGCGTTGGTGCAGAAGGATGGTGTGTTGAAGGAGTCTGGTGTGGGATTGTGCAAACGGGATGGCCGGGAAGGATGCGACCATCGTGCCCAACGTCTGCATGGCTGACCGGAGGGGGACCCGGTTGGTACCCATGAGAGAACGGATCCGGGTGTGGAGGGTCCGAGCCTTGTCCGGCGGTAGAAATGCTCTCCCTTGCCTGGAGTCCAGGATGAGGCCGAGATACTGTATGGACTGAGTCGGGTGAAGGTTCGATTTGGTGAAGTTGATCGTCCAGCCCAGAGATGTCAGGGTCTGGAGAACTTGAGATGTGTGTTGATGAGCCAAGGCCGCTGACTGTCCCTTGACGAGTAGGTCGTCCAAATAGGGGATGACGGTGATGCCCTGTAGTCGGAGTTCCTCCAATGCTGCCGCCATGACCTTCGTAAAGGTGCGAGGAGCGGACGATAGGCCGAATGGCAGAGCCACGAACTGCCAATGATTTCCGTTCACGTAGAATCGGAGGAAGCTGTGATGAGCTGGGTGAATAGGTATGTGGAGGTATGCGTCCTTGATGTCTATGACAGTCATGAACTCGCTTTCTTCCATAGAGGCAAGGACTGATGGGATTGATTCCATTTTGAAGTGGCACCGTTTGACGAACGGGTTGAGATCCTTCAGGTCTAGGACAGGTCTGAGTGAACCGTCTTTTTTGGGAACCATGAAGAGGTTGGAATAGTAGCCTCTTCCCATGGAGTGCTGCGGAACGGGTTGAATGGTGCCCTCCGCTGCCAGGTCGTGTATGACAGACAGGAATTTGGTTCTGTCGGAGGCCTTGGCCGGCAGTCTGGAAATGAAGAATCTGTGGGGAGGGGTGTGAGAGAAGTCTATCAATAGTCCTTGTGAAACAACT